>MQUG01003996.1:0-72495 GCA_007213375.1 Steinernema feltiae | reverse complement strand
TGGTCGTCGTCGGTAGCCACGTCACCGTCGTCCGCGTCATCGCCTCGGACGAGACGATGTGTATCTACCTCGTCCACGATGATCGCGGCAACGAACTTGTCGTCAAGGAAATCTACTCCGTCCACTACTTCCACGACAACGGCGGACGCTTCTACGGCGTAAGTTTTTGGCTCGTTCGCTGTGATTACAGTTTGATTCAGTTCCGGACTTCAAGGGCGGCCCTTGGGAGCTGCAGGCGCACCTGAACTCTCGGAGCACCCGACGTCGTCAACTGCATTGGCGGACCTACTTCTGGAAGACCGCGCTCGTTACACATGCTGATGGAGTATGCGCCGTACGGCGACTCTGCGCCGTGATCCGGAAGTACGGCCGCGTCGACTACAACGTCGCCTGGACGTTCTTCGACCAAATCGTCGGCGCCATCGGCTCGATGCACAGGGAGATCGATTCCACGCCGGCGTGGGCCTCGCAACGTCTTTGTGTTCTCGACAGGTACGTCCTCGCTCGAGTGCTTGCATCCTTATCATCTCTGTTTCCAGAGCTCTGCAACTCGGCGATTTCGAAACGGCGGCTTCCTCCTCCAGCTCTGCCCGGTGTGTGCATCCGTACACACTACCACCACCGAGGCGACGGACATCGTCGGCGCTGCGGAGTGCCTCCTCTACATGCTCCTTGGGAAGTTATCACGACCCAGAAGTGTTCAACAAGTTCCTCGAGATCAAGAGCGGAGGAGGACGTCGCGAAGCTCTTCACCGAGCAGCCGCAGTTCGCGAAAGCGATGGCCCGGCTGACTGCTGGTACATCTACTGCCTCCACCATGATCTACACTGCGCCGAGCTGGATCATTTGATTATTTTCTTTTGTTACTTCCTTCCTTCTTGTTCTTTATCTTAAATATTTTTCACAACAAAATGCCTTGAAGCAAGACATGACAAGAAGTCATCAGTTCAAGAATAAAAGTAACACGTAGGCGAATTGGTGAAGTGCTCATCGGTGACGAGGGTCAGGACGAAGAATCCCGTCATTTTCTATCGCTCTCTCATCTTTATTCAGCTGAATAACTATCGCTCAGAACACTTTACACAATATTCGAAACGACTGTCGTCAGCAATTCGCCTTCTTTACTGCCGTTGTAGTCCATCTTCTGTCCGTTTTTCGTGTAGAACGTGACGAGCGCTGTGGATTTGCGTCCAGTTCTCTGAAAGCACACTTGAGATCCCATAATTGCTCATCGCTTACCTGGTCGAACACGTGACAGTGCTTGAAGGGAGGAATGTAGAGATGAAGCGATGTACATGCATCGGAATTACTTGGATTCTCCATGCGATGCAGTCCGAGTTGATCTGAATCGAGTTTTCCACATAGTGGACCTGGTCACTTACCGCTCATGTAAGTTACTTCGTTGAGTATGTACGCGTACCGGTCGCTCTCCACCAGAGGAGCGTCCTTGTTGTCGGGAGTCGGCCACGAGAATCGGGTCTCCCGCAACTCGCCTTCGAGCACTTTCACAAAACAGTGAGCGCCAGTGTGGTCGTGGATGCTGCTTGCAACCCCAGGTTTCCAGCACAGCACCATCAGGTTGTATTTGCCGTTTCCCTCGTCCACCAAGTTCCGCGTATATCTGCAACAACAGCGCTTGCTCGGAAAATCAAGGAAAACTCACTTGTAGGCATCGAATTTTGCAAATTTTCGCCAATCGGCCGGATCGCTTTTGTAAGCGGAAAGCGCGTCGCGTACGTCCTCGGTGTTGATGTTGTCCACGCTGAAGATTTCGCGCAATTTCCGGCACAGTTCTTCCATTTCTCGCAGCCGCGATGATTGAAATGAGGCGGGAAAATGAACGCGGTGCCGTTCGTTGACGAGTTGAGTCGTCTACACGAGAACCGGGCTCTGGTGGAAGATGCACGTCCTCGCGCTCATTCCAGCGATCAGTCCAACGTTCGCATGAGCGCGAGCGCACATTCTGAGTTGCGGGGCAGCAGAAAAGCGATCGCGTCCGTTGAAAATGGCGCGGCGGTTTCTAATATGTCTCACATTCGGTTGGGGAAGTTAACCGCCTCATCAGCGTCATCAACGGCTCTGCCGTCTGGATTGAAAATCGTCAAACCTGGAGAATTCAAGCGTTTTCGTCGCTTTAGCGTATCTCACGCGCTCATTCGTCGTCGCAAGTGAGAACATCGCGATGCATCGCTTTCTGCTTTCCTATTTCTACGGTCAACTCGAAAGTTTCCCATCCCGTCGCACTTCTCAGTCATGCAGATGTTCATCAAGCTCGAAGAACGACTGAACGAGGTCCTCGACGAGCCCTGTGAGATCCGCGGACTCACCGAAGGTCTCTCGGCAGGAATATACTCTGGCTTCGTGAAGAAAGAGAAATTCAAGGATTTCGTTGAATTCTGCCTCGAGAGGACCGTCTACAAACCTGTGATCGAGACCATCCGCTTCCAGTACTACATCAAAGAGATCTTCCATCGCGTGAAGGAGATTCCGGTTAATTTCGTGCAGAACGTCTACGAGGAGACGATGGATTATTTGAAGAATTGAGGTTTTGTGCGGGAACAGCGTGGCTTTGATATTTGCGATAAATCAATAAATCAGTGTTTGTAGCGTTGGAAGCTTGTTGATTCGGATGGCAATTGCTGTCGCAGTGTGTTCTGAATCCAGGAGTAATCACCTGACTGGATAGGTCCGACATGGTAGGCCATAACTGTAGCTGGCGCAGGGTATCGGCGGAAGCAAGTCAAAGGCGTCATTTTCCATCGACAATCAAGTTGCGATCATCGGAATCGTCGAAATGCGCAATTTAGATCATCAAACACGTTGTGCGAATAGATCGAGCTAGAGATCATCAGTTATCGAATCGCACGTGCAGCGGCATGTTTTCGTTTTTACCACCGAACCCATCTGCTTCCGAGCTCAACGAACACCCAAAAGGTCACCTCCGATCGATTGTAATGTGGGTGGGTTGCTCGCGTCCTTTACACGCAATCTCACTATTATTCCGAGACGCCACAGTTGTGTTTTCCAGATGCTGGCGACCATGTTATGCCTTGAGGATGTGGAGCAGAAGGCCGTTTCAATGCTGCCGAAGCAAATCCGCGACTACTATGAAGGAGGCGCTGACGAGGAGGCCACTTTACGAAGAAACAAGAATGCTTTTAAGAAGTTTGCCATTGGTAACTGGTTGCGAGTACCGTAATCACGTATTTCCAGGCTGCTGATCCGTCCTTTCTGTTTGCGAGACGTCAGCACGATATGCACGAGGCAGTCGTTTAGAATGGGGCAAACGGTAATCGATGTGCCGTGTCCTATCGGCATCGCTCCATCGGCGTTCCACCGCATGGCACATGATCAGGGTGAACGAGGCACTGTGAGAGGTAGGAGGTATACGGTAATCGCCACGAAGAAATAAAGATCGTTTCAGCTGCAAGTCGCGAAAAGACGATCATGATTTTGAGCAGTTTGTCAACGACATCGATTGAAGACGTCGCCAAAGCATCCGGAAACGCGATTTTGTGGTTTCAGGTGGGTTGATTGCCTGGGTTTGAATGTGGGATCTCTGGAATGACGGAGAGTAGCGCGAAACATTTGACTAGACAGACAGCGAGCGACCAACTGAAGTATTGTCTAGACGGATGACCAAAGTTGCAGTCTGGAATGCACCTCCAGACGCGTTTGCGTTCGCTCTCGAGGCCGTGATATTCAAATTTCAATTCAATTTTTTGGCGATTTTATGGTTCTCTCTACTTTTCAGCTCTACGTTTACCGTGACAAACACGTAACAAAGCGCCTCATCGACCGCGCCCTGCACAGCGGCTACAAAGCAATTGTCCTCACCGTCGACGCGCCGGTCTTCGGTCGCCGCCGCGAGGATTCCCGCAACGCTTTCCAACTCCCCGCCCATCTCGAAATTGCGAATTTCCGCGACCTCGAGAAGGATCTGGCTCAAATGCCCGATGTCGTCGCTGGAACCTCGGGTCTCTGGCAATATGCGAAGAATCTCTTCGACGAGTCGATCAACTGGAAAGACCTAAAGTGGCTGGTGGAGAGTTCTCCTCTCCCGATCGTCGTGAAGGGCGTCATGCGAGGAGAGGACGCGGTCGCGGCCATCGATTGCGGTGCTTCCGGAATTGTGGTCTCCAATCATGGTGGTCGGCAGCTCGATTTCGCTCCTTCGACCATCGAGGTGCTCCCGGAGGTCGTCAAAGCGGTAAACGGCCGCGTTCCGGTCTTCATGGACGGCGGAGTCCGCACCGGAAACGACGTCTTCAAAGCGGTCGCTCTCGGCGCAAAAATGGTCTTCGTTGGTCGTCCAACCTTGTGGGGTCTCACCGTGGGCGGCAGTGAGGGAGTGAGCCATGTTTTGAACATTTTGAAGTCAGAATTGGAATTTGCTATGAAACTATCGGGTAAAAGTTGTGTTCATGTGTTTCTGTAGCCTAAATCTACATTTTCAGGTCTAATTTCTATCGCAGAAATCGCCGACAGCAAGGATTTAGTCGTGAGGGAAGACTTTTTCTCGTCCAAATTGTAGAAATCGATTTGAAGCACAATAAAACGGGCTCCTTTCGGCCTCTCACATCAACAACACATTATCAAGGGCAAAGAGCGTATTGATAAGACTATTCCTGTTTGTGGTTAATCGAGTAGCGCGGCGCGATTGTGCTCAATGCGAAGACCAAATAGAGTCGGTTGAAGGGAACGCGACAGAGATAAACAGCGTGTGTTGATGTCATTACAATCAGATAGCTCGTGCCACGAGCGCAGAAAGCGCGAAATTCACTGGAATACCTTGCGCCTCAGCTCCATCTTATTACGGCGCCTCAAATGCGTTCCAATGCGATTTCGAGGACATTTTTGGTTGTTACTCTTCCGTTCATGCGTTCCTTGACCAATAAACAAGCCTAAACGTGTCAACAATGCTCACATCAAGCATCACTCGCTCGCTACACGGAACGTCGATTCGTTTAAACAGAAAAATCTCCATTTTGCGGAATGAAAGCGCTCGTTCACGAAGTCTTCTGGATTTGTGGCTGTGCTATCAACTCCGAGATCAAAGGTCACCAATTTAAACACGATCCCTATGAGCTGATCAGTTTTTTCTACTGTTCTTTCGCCCGTTTGACGTGCGTATCGACTGATACACACGCAGTCTCCACAAATTGGGCACAGAGAAATGATGTCATTGATAAGAACATCTTTAGATCCGTTTTTGGAGCCGTTTGGGATATTAGTCACGGCTTCACGATGTTTGTATTGCTCTGCGTTGTTCTCGGCGGATCTATTCAAACAACATTATTTTTAAATTGTTGGAAACAAACAAACACGCGGTCGCCACGTCACTCTCGTAACCTGTGACGTGCGCATGACCAAACGGGACAGATTAACCGTTCACGTCCTGCTGCTTTATCAGCAAAAGTGGCGCTTTAAATTGAAGTGCCTTTCTCGCTCGCCTCCATTCGTCGATGAGATGATTCTCGTTCGGTGCATGTCTTCTCCTTCTGGGGTCTGCCCTCGCAGCCCCGACTCGTGATTACGGTAGGTAGCACGCACGTGTGGACGCCAAACTCTTAGGAAGCTGTTTCAGTTCAGCCATGCGCGGATTTGGTGCCTTCGGACGTCTGTCGCGATCTGAAGACTCTCCGTTTGTGTAGAATGCATGTGGTCCAGGAATCGTGTCCTCAGACCTGTGGAGTCTGCGCTGGTAGCACCGACGGAACTGGATACGGTATGATACAGTAGTAGTTGTCCTATAGGTTACCTTGCAATACTCTGCAGAGACAACGCCGGTGTCAACTCTCGATTACCGCAATCCCGAGACAACTACCGCTCCTGACTACGGTGGGTATTATGGTAACTGCACGATTAATTGGCGGAAATGTTTAGATACGACTGTTGAAAATTGGACCTGGTGGCCACAGTGGACCACACGCAACTGGTGGTGGGGATCTACAGAAGGTTATTATACCGGAGGACCTGGCGACGGTCGGATTCGACGGTGTAGGACTACTGTAACTGCTTAATTTTAGGAACTACTCCCGAATACCCAGAAGAGACGACCTGGTGGCCACAGTGGACCACACGCAACTGGTGGTGGGGATCCACCGATGGATATTACACCGGAAGACCTGGTTACGGTAGGTTGATTCAGTATCGAAGTACTATAGCTGAACAATTGTAGGTTCGACGCCTAGCTACCCACAAGGATCGACCTGGTGGCCTCAATGGACCACACGCAACTGGTGGTGGGTATCCACAGAAGGCTACTATACCGGTGGACCTGGCGATGGTAGGATTCGACGGTGTAGGACTACTGTAATTAACTGCTTAATTTTAGGAACTACTCCCGGATACCCGGAAGAGACGACCTGGTGGCCGCGGTGGACCACACGAAACTGGTGGTGGGGTCTACAGAAGGTACTATACCGGAGGACCTGGCGCCGGTGAGTTTCCACGGTTTATGACTAGTGTTGATGCAAAATTTCAGGAACTACTCCCAATTACCCAGAAGAGACGACCTGGTGGCCCGGTGGACCACACGCAACTGGTGGTGGGGTTCCACGGAGGGATACTATACCGGAAGACCTGGTTACGGTAATTAATACCACAACATCCCTAGCCATACGGTCTATTTAGGAACAACTCCCGGTTACGAGCCGGAATCAACCTGGTGGCCCCAATGGACAACCGGTCCCAGTTGGTGGTGGGGAACAACCCGCGATTACGACTACGATCACTCGGACGGACCTCAGACCTCCTCGAATCTTCCCGACGCATCGGAAACGGCGACAGAGGTGAAAACACGAAGCGGGCGGGGCTTGGCAAAGACCGTCCCGGAGGGCGACGTTCACGCTGAGAAGCAGAGCTCCTGGTGGCCGAGCTGGCTGACCCCGAACTGGTGGAACGGTGAAGAAAAGAAAGCCGACGCGGCTGTGAAAGAGAAGAATGAGTGAATGTGCTGTTGAAAGCGTTGAATAAAGCAGCAAATTGTCATTTCCGTTGAGTGCGCGCGCTGAGAATCGGTCGTCATGGATATCTTCGCGGTGATTCTCGCCTTCTCCGTTGGGTTTTTCATCAATTTCGCCGTGATGAGAGTCGTTTAGGTAGTGATAGGCTGTGCGACAAAGAAGCGGAAGCCTCCGGTGATTCAGGAAGAAGTGAAAAAGGAAGACGCGGAGCAGGAAAAGATCGCCGAGTATCGCCGCGAACATGGACTTCGATTCTCGCAGAATCACAATTGTTCGTAAATGGGAGAATTTTGGATAAATTTTTATGTCCAAGCGTCAGTGGTTGTGTGCGAGAATGATGTGATAAAGAACGTTCCATGGATTTATCTGGCCGAAGTTGGTTTATCGTTTAAAATTCGGTCTTGCAACGAACAGACGTGTATTTACAGTACACTTACAATAAGCAGGCGAGAAATAAACCACATGATGTCACTGTTTGATTGTTCGTTTGCAAATATATCGTGCGTTATATTTATGATTTGTTCATTTCAAAATTACCATGCGGGTCGCACGTAGCCTATATAACTTGGCTTTCAGTGCAATGAGTACTATCATAACCACAGAAGCAACCCTTCGGACCGTGGTGCAACGGCAAGCATCCGTAAATCTCGCACGTTCACTGGGATGTTTTGTATATTCACTGGCAGAACGCTCTGCTCTATTCGGTTTTATAGCGCTTGTTCTCTCTGTGTTGCTCTCGTTCCTCTTCACTGCAGCTTTCTGAAATCAGCTTCCAGTGCTCAAAAATCTATATTTTTAGTGATAACAAGTACGACCATATCTTTACTTTTGCTGTTTGCTTCGCGAAGATGTGTATTGAGTTTTACTTTTATCGCGAAACTATTAAATGTGGGAGAATTCAGCTTGATCTAGTTTATTGCAGTGACTGCACTCATGGATCCAAGTACTAACGCGAGTGCTCCTACTCCACAAGCTCCATTGAGCGCTGTTCAGCCAATGTATACAATGCAGGAGGAGCAGCAGCAGAGCAACCCTCAAACGGCACCGCAGTATCAGGCATTGCAGCAGTATCATGCAGCACAGCAGTTGACCCGTCATCTGGAACAGCAGTACCGCTTTCAGGCAGCTCAGCAGTTCAACTTTCAGGCGGCACAGCAGCACAGTCATCCGGCGGTACAGCAGTACAACCATCAGGCGGTACAGCAGTACAACCACCAGGCGGCACAGCAGTACACTCCTCAAGCAGTCTTTGGTTATGCGCCTATGCATCCAGGGCAGCAGATGAATTTTAATCAGCCGGCTGTTTCTCAACAAGCGTACGCTCAGCATACGCAGCAATTTTTTTCTCCGGTGCCGGTTGGCTACTATCCTACGAGCGCACCTAGGCACGTTCACGACGTCTTCTGTAATGGTCCTACTATCTCACCACGGCGACTTAACAACGTTTGTGGCTCAAATGATTCTGTTACACCGGAGGTAAGATGTATTTTTCGAGGTTGCAACTTTTTTCTTTCTTTCAGGATCCTGTTAGTGAGCTTGGTCAAGCATCGGGTTCTGTCTCATCTCCACAGGATCACTCTCCACCTAGTGATATTCATTCCATTGTATCTAAAATACTTGAAGAAAAGGAAAAAGAAAAACTGAAGCGTGAAAAGCAGGGAACATCTGACGAAGGCAAGGAGGTAAAGGCCCTATAATTATTTTGGTGGTCATTGTTTACTGTTTCCTAGGAAGTCGTGCAGCATACATGTGAGAAACCACACGCAGTGTCGCCAGGCTCTCGCTCAGGCGTCGTTGAAGAACAAGTTGTAGTCACCAATGTCTCGGATGACAGCGACAAGAAGTATGGAGGCTGCGTGCTTTGTCAAGCTCGTGGGCGTCCTGAAGTCGAGTTTATGGACCACTGGTAAGAACAATGTTACTTATCCAACTCTTTTGATTTGAAACTTTCAGTTTGCGCAACAAAGACGGCGTTGCCGTTTGCCCTTTTCTTCGTAGGAACGTGTGTTGCCACTGCGGCGACACTGATGATGCCGCTCATAACGAGTTCTTTTGCCCGAAACAGGCAAAAAAGCGAATGTTGTTTGCACCGCGCCCAGATGTCAAACTGGTCAACAAGTGTCGAAAGATGAAGTAGCTGGTTTAATCATTAACTTCCATGAAATACTTAATTTTGTGGCAAATAAATGTCTTGGTCTTAACTCAACAGTGGCTTTCTCCTAAAGCTTCATCATCCTCTGATGACGTTTTCTCCGGCGAAAACATTCCTTCGCTGAAGTAATCGCTATCCGAGTTCAGCGTCGACTCCATGGGCTCATCCTCCGGGCGCTTCTCCAATTCTTTCAGCTGGGGACGGTTGTTCTGGGCTTCCAAGAAACGTGCGTGGCATCGACCGCCTTCTTCCCAATCGTATGGGTCACAGGACCTGATGTGCTTCTTTTCACAAATCTAGAAACACAGAAAATTGGGCTACGTATGGGAAACAAAGTGATACCTCGATCAAAGTTGCAAACATAATCTCGTAATTGGGTCGGTCGGCGTATTTCAGCGTTTCCAAGTGATCGTAAATCCGATAGAGCTGCTGGGGACATTTGTCTAGGAGCGAATCCATTCCATTTCGCTTCACTTCGTTCAATTTTGAGCTTTTTGCGGAACTGTCTTTCCAAGGCAGTCTTCCTTCAATGAATTCGACTAGCATAAACAGCCACGACCAAAGATCGTCCCTTCTGCCTTGTTCCAAACGATTTGCACAATTCAGAGAGCAATAGCGATCAGTTCCGAGAAACGGAGCCCGCCGCCTGGGAGAACGATGCCGCAACGCGCCATTTTCGTTCCTTTTCAGCTGAAAACACGAAGATCAGCTACTATTTGTCCGCCAAGAAGAACTCACATAAGGACGTGCAAAACCGAAATCAAGTAACATAACTTGACGGGTGTCTTTCGGGTAGATTCCGGTCGCAAAATTTCCTCCTTTTATGTCTCTGAAAACAATTTCGGTCAAAACACGGTGACTCGGGGACGTACGTACCTGTGCAGATATCCGATGGAATGAATCTCCTCAATGGCGTGCAAGCACTCGATTCCGATTCGAATCGCCGTTGAAGTCGAGAATCTTTGATTCTCGTGCAGACGTCGCAGAAACGAAAGTGAGCGGCCCACAAGCGACATGATCAGGATGTTCACCGTCGACGACAGCCTTCCGCCCATGTAAAGTCGACACGCATGCTCGGAGCGCTGCATCCGCCTCAGTACGGTAACTTCCGAGCGGAGAGTTTCGGTGTAGCGACCTTCTGGGTCGACGCCCTCGCACTTCATCGCGGCGCGGATCGTGCGCTCTTGCATTACTCCGTCGCACTGTTCGTTCACCACGGTGGACACTTGATAAACGACTCCACATCCTCCGCGTCCAATTTCGCCTTCGACCTGCAAGGCACGGAATCAGCTTTCGTGCTTGATATATCAAACAATCAAAAGCCAAATAAAATGCGCGGTTCGTTTCGCGACTCACTCCGAAACAACCAAAAGCCAAATTGCACCATTCGTTCCGAGACCTACATTCCATCGGCCGCAGATTATGTCGCCAGCGTAGAACGTCGGTGGATCCGGTTCGGTTACGGTAGACGATGTTTCGCAGGAAGACGCTTCGGTTGCCGACATTGCGACGAGTCACAAGTAAACGCAAATGACTTTCGGAAGCGACCGGCGCCCGGAAGAAGCGCGACACCTCAGCGCTCGTCTAGAAAAGGTTCCTCGTCATTCCGAGTCGGCGCATTGGCTGTCTAGTCACGTTGTCATGTCACATTAAGAATTTAACCGTAACATATACAAATGTAAACATAAAGAGAGATCATAATCACAGAAAAAGCTCATTTGGAGCTGACACCGGTGGAACCAAATCCTCCAGCACCGCGGGTGGTCTCCTCAAGCGATTCGCAGAGTTTGAAGACGGGCGCTTCAGCCTTCTCGAACACCAGCTGCGCAATAGGTTGATTCCGCTCGAACGCGACCTCTTCGCTTCCGTAGTTGAAGAGCGTCAAGTCGACGGCGCCGGTCGTCGTGTGGACGCCTCCACCGACGTCAGTCGAGTGCTTCTCGGCCAACGCGAAGAGCGGAGCCACGCGGGCATAATGACCGGATGGAACGACTTGGGCGATGTCGACGGTGATCGTCGTTTAGCCTGAAACTGCGGTTTAGCCATGATGGATGAGTTCAGCACCAACCTCTGGCTTGGAGAGAGAAGCCGGAAGGCGCGCAGATCTCAGCAAACCTCGATGCGTTCGTCTTGGCGCATTTGCCTTCGGCTCGCCGTTCTCGTCGACGTCCTCGGAGTCCGCAGTAGAGGCGGCGGCCTTCTGAAGGATGAACTGCGCAATGCGGTCCCCTGCGCTGAAACACGGTGTGACGACTAGTGTGAACTGCCAAAATGAGCTGCGAACTGTGTATATAATGCTCTCGACAATGACACAAATGAAGAGGCGCCAACTTGCTACCAGCAATGACACGCGTAATCGGCGCACGAGTGCCCTTTCTCGAAAATCTAACCTTCCTGGTACACAAACGTAAGATAAAATGCTGAAGCCAAATGGTGATATACAAAATTAAAGTTTTTAATTAATGAAAACACTGCACAAAACTAAGCTTCTTCACTATGCTTCATATGTCCGAGGAGGTGAAGTACATGGTCATTAGCTTCCTCAATAGTCGCCGTGAGACGCTCATTGTACTCCTCACGCCATTTCCACATTCCGTATGTAATATTAGGAGCAGAATGTGGTTGTGGAGTACGAGCAGAACCACGAGGCGCAGAATGTGGTTGTGGAGTACGAACAGAACCACGAGTAGCAGTAGCTGAATGTGGTTGTGGAGTACGAGCAGAACCACGAGTAGCAGAATGTGGTTGTGGAGTACGAACAGAACCACGAGTAGCAGTAGCAGAATGTGGTTGTGGAGTACGAACAGAACCACGAGTAGCAGTAGCAGAATGTGGTTGTGGAGTACGAACAGAACCACGAGTAGCAGAATGTGGTTGTGGAGTTAGAACGGAACCACGAGTAGCAGAATGTGGTTGTGGAGTTAGAACGGAACCACGAGGAGCAGAATGAGGTTGTGGAGTTAGAACGGAACCATGATTCAGCACTCTGCAAGGACTCTAAACGAAGAAAGATATTCGCAACATCAAAAAAAAAAAACTTACCTTCGGTTGTACAGATTCATTTGATCTACAGACGTCAAGGGGTCGTGGAGAAATAGTAGGACCATTACGATGGACGCTTTGAACGTTCCTAGGTGCGCCAGTAGGAGGATAATAGCCAACCGGGACCGGAGAAGAAAATTGCTGCGTATGTTGGCCGAATGCTTGTTGAGAAACAGCCGGCTGATTGAAATTCATCTGCTGCCCAGGATGCATAGGCGCATAACCAACGACTGCTTGAGTAGAGTACTGTTGTGCCGCCTGATGGTTGTACTGCTGTGCCGCCTGATGGTTGTACTGCTGTGCCGCCTGATGATTGTATTGCTGTGCCGCCTGATGGTTGTACTGCTGTGCCGCCTGGTGGTTGTACTGCTGTACCGCCTGATGGTTGTACTGCTGTACCGCCGGATGACTGTGCTGCTGTGCCGCCTGAAAGTTGAACTGCTGAGCTGCCTGGAGGTGGTACTGCTGTCCCATTTGACGAGTGAACTGCTGTGCTGCCTGATACTGCTGCAATGGCTGATGGTTGTACTGCGGTGCCGTTTGAGGGTTGCTCTGCAGCTGTTTCTCCTGCATTGTATACATTGGCTGAACGGCGCTCATTGGAGCTTGTGGAGTAGGAGCACTCGCGTTAGTACTTGGATCCATGAGTGCAGTCACTGCAATAAACTAGATCAAGCTGAATTCTCCCACATTTAATAGTTTCGCGATAAAAGAAGTAAAACTCAATACACATCTTCGCGAAGCAAACAGCAAAAGTAAAGATATGGCGCGTACTTTGTTATCACTAAAAAATATAGATTTTTGAGCACTGGAAGCTGATTTCAGAAAGCTGCAGTGACGAGAAACGAGAGAAACACAGAAGAACAAGCTCTAGAAACGAGAACGAGAGAAACACAGAAGAACAAGTGCAAAAAACCAATGAGCAGCGCGTTGTGCCAGCCAAATAAAATATAAAACATCCAACTGAATGTGCGAGATTTACAGATTGCAACAAAGTCTCAAAGGATGGCTTCGGAGAATGCGCAGTTTTACTCTCACTTCTCTGCTCGCAGCTTCTGCAAACAGTCACAGAAGACAATTGTAGATTCATGGTAACCCCACTGCGCAGGTTAACTGCACATGTTTTAATTTTTGGAAACCTCCTGTTGACTTTGATTGACAGCGGCCAAGGCATTGTTGGTCTAATTTTTGGAAAGGTCCCATCGGTGGGACCGAAAGAATGATTTATATCTTGGCTGTTTAGGTAGACTGCGTAGTCTGTGTGATTTGACCTTTCCCGATGAAAACACGACCAAAACAATTCCGACTGTCAATTACGTTGTAACACGACGTTGTTTTCATTTTTATGAGATCTCCACAAATCAATAATCAAACTGTTTTTCAACCCAGCACAGGTGGATTCGGGACAAGAGATTCGCTGTTCGGGTCCATCGTGGAGGTCGCGGGCATAAGGACAGGACTATCGGTTGGCGCTTCCGGAACGGGGTCTGCGGCCGCTGCTGGAGTTTCTGGGTCATTGGTAGAGTCGTCAGACGAGTGCCCGGCGTCGAACTGAGGAGTTTCGCCGGCAGAGGGGCTAGGCAGCACAGGAGTCTGATGTCCAGAGAAATTCGGATTCATCGGCATCTGGCCCGGCTGGAAACGGGGTCCGCCGCTCGGAAAGAAGTTTCCGCGATTGCCTTGGCCTGGATATGAGTTGAAAGATCCTAAAAATAAAGATAATTACCGTATATTGAGAGGTAGCCTACCGGAATATCCGTCCTGGAAGCCATTTCCGTTGTCATAGTGATGTTGATGGTAGTGACCGTTACTGTACTGGCGATCGACGTTGAAATTGGGATTACCGTAATTTCCGCCGCCCATTGAGCCCGGCTGAGCGTAACCGCCGCTGCTGGCGTAGGTGCCGCCGCCACCGGCGTAGCTGCCGTCAGGACCAGCGTAGCTACTGGCATAGCCGTAAGCGCGTTTTTGCCTAAAATCGAGATAGACTTGATGTAAAGCGGGAGAATTGCTTACCGTAGTAATCCAGCAGATACGGTAACAGCGCCAAGAACACCGAGAAGAGCCAAAACACGAAGAGACATATTGAGAGAGGAGGATGTTGTTGGAGTGGAGTCTACGAGTTATATAGACTCGTCGGCGGCGTTGATGACGTCACCGGGAACCTGTTTGGGACGATCATTCGGTCAACGATGGTGTAATCTCGAGTGAATAAGGCGATGTTTAGCAAACTGTGGCCTGAACGGAAGCGTTTTTGGGTGGAAGCACAAAATTAGTCATTGATTTACATGATGCAGCCGCGTGAGAGATCAACAGGAAACAATGCTGCAACGTTCTGGTGATTGAGAATCACTGGAATCTGGAATTAAACGTTGATGAGAGCGCACATGACGCGACAATAAATTCCACGATACAGATCGCTCGCGAGGGTCAAAAAACGAGATAACTCAAACACCAAGAAACCGCGATTCTTGAAAACGTGACAGAGTTGCCGATCCGTTCAAGTCTAGACGAACTGCTAAATCCCAGCCGCGCAACACCACATGTCTCGTTTGGCTGATTGTTCAAGCGTTGGACGGTTGGTCGTGCCAACTTCTAGAAACTCTTGTGATCTCCACGCGTCGCGGAACGACTTCGAATGGACGCAAGCCAGTTGCCGATTCTGGGCCTTTTACTGGCGCTGCTGACAAACGCGGCGCTCGTCGGCGTTGCGCTCGCCGGATGCGGAAAAAAGAAGTCACCAGACGCCTGCGCAGTCGAAAAACTCGAATGCGAAGTCAGTGATTGGCGCCGCACCCGCAATTGATTCCACGCCGGGCGCTCCCGCTGCGGGCTTAGAAAAGGTGAGTGATCACGTAATGATCTGTGGATAATTTCGTGGATTTTCAGAAAGATGAAGTGAAGAAGGAGAAGACAAAGACCGATGAAAAGGAAGACAAGCCGAAGACGCAGGAGGAAGCCAAAGTGAGATCTTGAGAGAATGAACGGGTGATTAAATATATATGCGCATTTAGAAGGCGGAGCCGAAAAAGGATGAAGACGAGTTGAAATCAAAGTCGAAAGCAGATGAGAAGAAAGAAAAACCAAAGGAGAAGACGAAAGAAGAGAAGCCAAAATCAGAGAAGAAGTCGAACAAGTCAACGAAGACGAAGAAGATGGACGGCGAGAAGAAGGAGGGCGAGGAGGAAGGCGACGGTTATGAAGCGTGCCCCGAGATGACTCCAGAGCAACTGGCGAAGATTGCCGACGAGGCAGGGAAGTAGGAGGTTCTCGTGCAATTCCTAGCTTCATGCAATAAACATTATTCTCTTGTCGTTGCTTTCAGTAAGAGCCGGTGATGTGTTGGCGATCGCGGCAGGAGTGAAACATTTCACATACTGTGGCGCCGCGCCTCTCGCGCGCTGCAGCAGAATTTCGCGCGCTTTTCAAATTCAAACAGTGGTTTTGCAGAAGTTTTTGCAGAGCACTCGCTCGCATGCTGAGTATCATTCTCGCCTAAAAGATCGGCAATAGAGCCATCTGATCGGCGGTTCCACCGATTTCGACTCGGTTCGCGAAATGTCCGACCTCAGCGACTTGAGTGGTAAGTTCCCGATGCTGAACGTCTTTTCATCTTCATTCAGCTGGCGGCCTCGAAAACCGTCCGGCGCATGCCTTCCGCCAGATGGTCGAGTCCACCTACTTCAAGGATCTCATGGGCGTTGACATGCAGCCGCCGCCTGTCACATCGCAGCGGGAACCTGGTCATCAGTGTCGAGATCGAGTGAAGCTGAAGACCAACGCGTTCGAGATAGGCCTCCCTGCCAAGACGGTCGTCTATCGCTATGACGTTACCTGCGTTGGTCGAGTTCGCAACCGTGATCGTCCCATTGAGTTCACTAAGAAGTCAGTCAATGAGTAAGTGTTCTTTTGATGCTTTTAGCCTCTAATCACGCTAATTGCAGCATTGTCATCCTCAACAGCACCGCCAAGTGTCGTCGGATTCTGCAGCTGGTGATTGATAGGAACAGGGCGTTCTTCGGACAGCGAAACGAAAGCTACTGGTACGATCTACAGAACATTCTCTTCACGAAGAACCTCCTGGACATCGCTGAAGGCGCAAACGTGCGTTGGAGTCATCTCTCCTACACTTATTCTAGTATTGCAGAAACAAATTGAATTCACAGAGGCTGAGCTGGTGGGAGAGCCCCTCTTTGCAGGCCTAACAAGTGTGTTGTTCTCTATAATGCCAGTCAGGGAGAGTTTCATCATTACTCTGGATGAAATCGGAGCGTTCATAAGGGACGTGAATGAGACTGACCGAAGTCTCCAGCAGTTCCTCGAGATCCTCACCAGTCAGCATGCCCTGATGCATCCGTAAGTCGTTCTCAGTTGTAGTTTGATCATCGAGAGAACCACTTCAGCGAGGAGGCTGTGTGCTATGGATCTGGAACGATCTACTTGATGAAGCCCTCGCCAAGAGATTTCACACGGCACGACAGCGCGGACCTGGGAGATGGCAAATACCTCGGCATTGGTTGTTCAAAGTCAGTGCGTTTCATCGAAGGAGCGAGTGGACGCGACAACCAAACAGCAGCTCTGGTGGTTGACCTGAAGAAGACCGCATTCCACGGAGTCTGCTCCGTCATTCAGAAGGCGTTCCTCCTCCTCAAACGGGACAACGTGACTCCTAATGATGTCGCTCGCCTGCGCGTCAATCTTCAGGGATTGACCGTAGAAACGCACCACACTGGACGAACTCGGCAGTTTGTGATCGACGGCTTCATAGCTGAAACCCCTGCACAAAAGAAGTTGACCATCGAAGGAAAGGAAATGACTCTGCAAGAGTACTACGTGGAGAAGTACACTATGACGCTGAAGTATGTTTTCATTGAACTCGCGAAATTGCTGAATGCTCGTTTGTTTTGGGTATCCAAACTCTCCTCTGATCGAATCCAAAGCGGGAACAAAACAAAACTTCTACCCACTGGAACTGTGCTTCATCGTTGATGGGCAGCGTGTTTCTCAGAGTCAACAGACGCCCGACCAGATTCAGAAGATGATTCGCCAGTGCGCCGTTGCGCCGGCCGATCGCAACCGTCAGATCGGTGGCTTGATGAGGGGTCTCAATCTCACAAGCGCGAACAGCTATCACGCAGAGGCCGGCGTCACGATCACGCAGCAACCGCTGCAGGTGGACGGACGGCTTTTGGCGCATCCCTCTATCCTCTACGGTCAGAACAAAGAATCCACCCCTGACCAGAAAAAGGCGACTTGGCGCTTGGACCGCAACAAGCAGTCGTTCTTAAAGCCGGCGAAAGTCAACAAGTGGACGATGATTGCGATCAATGCCAATCGCAATGAGCAATTCAATCTGCCATTGCTGAGGTGAGTACAGAGTTTCTTGGCGCGTATCTGGTGAATTTTTAAAGGCAATTTTGCGGCTTGCTGATCGCGGAGTGCAGATCGCGTGGAATGGAAATGAGCGATCCGAATCCAGCGCCCATTTTCATCGATCCAGTATCGGAAGAAGTGGAAATGGAGATGGAGAAGGCAAAGGAAAAAGGAATCAAGTTCATCTTCTTCATTACGAACAACAACGTGACTAACCTCCATCGTAGGCTAAATACAAATCTCTAGACCCTGTCAAAAACAACATTTTAGAGAATATCAAAGTGTTCGAGCGTCGGTACGAGATCGTAACGCAGGATTTAAAAATGGGCAGTGCACTCGACGTCGTAACGAAGAACAAGCGACTGACCATGGAGAACATTGTGAGCAAGGTAAGCGCTATGGAAGCTAAAAATTCCAAATTTTTGATTTTAGACGAACATGAAGAACGGCGGTGTCAACTACACCATCCGCATCCAGAATCGACCAGGGACTATGCCTAGGGACCGGCTTGTCATCGGCCTTTCGATGAATCACCCCAAGCCGCAAGCGGTCTCAAAAGCAGACCGCCAGGGTCCGGGAGCTAAGAATATTGGTGCGAATGGAACGCCCAGCGTGCTCGGTGTCGCTGCAAACTTCAAGACCGACCCATGGGACTTTGCTGGCGACTGCCTCTTCCAACCACCGAACCGCGACGTATGTTTATAGTTTATCGATCAGACGATCGGTGAGCCAGTCAGACAAAGATTTATCGATATTTTGCAGGAGCGCATTGGTATCATACAGCCACTTCTGCGGACACTCATCAACCAGTTCGAAGAGGCGCGCGGCATGCAACCTCGCGAGATTATCGTATATCGCAATGGAGGCAGCGAAGGTCAATACCGGACCATCTTAGACCTCGAGCTCTTGTTGATTCGCTCGGTCGTCGACGGACTCTGCGGCCAGGGCGCGAAAATCACGTTGATCGTCGTCCAGAAGATGCACAACATGCGTCTCACGCCGGACAGGATCGATGCACGGGACAAGGCAGCCGACCAGAATGTGAAGCCTGGAACCGTCGTTGATTCGCAAATCACCCATCCGATTTACAAGGAATTCTATCTGAACAGTCATGTGGCTTTGCAGGTTTCATATTTCCCTCTTATTTTGTTGATTGAAAGTTGTGTTCAGGGATCAGCACGCACTCCGCGCTACACAGTGCTTCACGACGATTTGGACATGACGTTGGATGAGGTGGAAGCTCTCACCTACAACTTGACATTCGCTCATCAGATTGTCAACCTCACCACATCTCTCCCGGCGCCGGTCTACATCGCCGCCGAATACGCTGAGCGTGGCCACAATCTCTACGTAGCGAACAGTGCCATGGAACCTAAACACACGCCACCAGCATCGTCTTCACCAGCAGCACCTGGAGGATTCCGAGTCGCGACACCTTCCATCAGATCCGTAAACGAGAGTGAGGTGGTCGATTACAACAGACTCATGGCCGATTTGTCTTATGGAAATTCAGAGGAGCTTCGGAAACTACGCGTCAATGCCTGAGAGAAGAGAATGTCATAATGTTGTCAACGCGAATTGAGTCGAAATTAAATCATTATTTTGTCTTTTTGTGTTTAATTTAGTCCCATCGGGACCTTTTCCAAAAATTAGACCAACAATGCCTTGGCCGCTGTCAACGAGAGTCGACAGGAGTTTTCCAAAAATTAGAACATGTGCAGTTAACCTGCGCAGTGGGGTTACCATGAATCTACCACTGTCTCCTGTGACTGTTTGCAGAAACTGCGAGCAGAGAAGTGAGAGTAAAACTCCAATTGCGTCTGACGGCGAAAATCGAGAGGAAGAAATTCATTTATGTTGGAGATTAGAGGCGAGCGGCCGCGAGCGATGGACTCTTCGTCGGCGTTGTTGAACTCGTTTGTCGCGTTTCTGTTCATCACGACGTGTGCTGTCTTCAAATGCGTTTCGAGGAAGTTGCCGCCACCGCACCCGTCAAGGAACACCGTCGAGAGGTCGCCGAGTCTCTCGGCGACGACAGGCGACGACAACCCGACTGTAGATGTTAGTTTCGATGAAAAAAAGAATCGTTTTGTTCTGGCGGAGGTTGGTAACTCGAACGTTAATTTTTTGCTGAAAATTCTATTGTAGAAGTCGAAATCTCAGATGGAAATGCGAAAATCTCAAAGAGACAACTCGTCGACTTCTCAATCAAACATGGAGGACGAGCGCCTCTTCAAATCGTCGCCCCAAAGGGAACCGCAGCGAAAAGCGGTCGCCGGTCACGATCTGTTCGCCTCAAAGTTGATCCCGAAGACTTCGCGCAAACCTGCGCTGGCGACAAAGAAGAGAGGCCGTGCGCAAGTCATTGTTTCCAGCAAGACCGTGCCAAGCCACGCAGAAGTTGCCGTGGAGCCTGACGAAGCTAGAAAAGCGGATGCGCGGAGGATGGACGAACTCTTCAAGAAGGCGATGGGTCCGCCGAAGAGGTCACGACCGATCGGAATCGTTCCCACTTCTCTGAGAAGCCAAACGGGGACCGAAGTCTCCTCGATAATGTCGACCAAGAGCGGCGAACAAGCGCAATAAATCTATATATGCTTGGTGTATTGTTTTACGTGTAGATGACGAAGAGACCAAGAGTTCGTCTCCGGACGGCGAAAGATGCCACTCAATCAATAGGTTCGATCTGTTTGAGCGAAACTTGACAGTTTTGTGGATAAAGTGATGCATTCGCGCCTTCGCACTATCGGAATGTCGTTAATAGTTACGTCCATCGTCAATTATCCATACTCCCCTGCATTTCAGCATGAAGCAGCACGAACTCGACTCAATGTGTGCTGCACTCATCTTCTCCTTCGTTGCGCTCTTCGGTTTCTCCATTTTTCTCTTCCTGCAGTGCTGTCATCCCAGACACTTTATCGCCACGCGGAAATTTGGAAGACGGACTGCGGAAACCGAGGAATTCAAGATTCTGGTAGAAGAAGACTTTTAATATTCTTTCTTTTATAATTTGGTTTATTAATATTAATAATTTCGGTTTAATTTCATTTCGCAATAAACGATCAAAATGGAGATCTTCCTCCAGGTGCCGGCCCGAGCGACTTGAGCATCGTGCTGATCTCTTCTCGATTCGTCGCCATATCGAAGTTCGCAACGTAACTTAATCGCTCTACCACATCGTCCGGGAATTTCCGCCGCGCTGTAAAGTCCATTCCGAGTTTCACCTTCTCCTCCAGGCGCAGAAGCTCTCGAATAGTCTGAAGTAAGGTTTTGAGTTTAAAAAACAACACAAAAAACTGACGCCGAAGTAGACATCGCGGAAGGAAAGCCAAGCGAGCACGAGTGCCGCGATGGAGCACAACGCAGTGATGAAGAAAGTGCACATCAGCACGATGTTGTGGAGCCTCGGCTCGTCGAACGATGGGGGTTCGCGGAAATACTTGTGGAGCTCGTGCCATTTCTTCTCGCCATCGGTCAGATTCTAAAAAGTGAATTTAACAGCATGGAGTTGAATTGAATTGGCGCTTACTCTGGCTTCTTCGCCGTTGACGAGAGATTCCGCAGACTGACTTGCCATCAACGCGCCGAAGACGCCGAAAAAGACGACGATTCGCGCAATCAGCTTCATTCCAACGCGTTGCTTGCGCACTGCTGACCGAATCGCGTGTCGCTTCAAAATGAAACTGAGAATTGCGGGCGGATAAAGGCGATTCGAGACAACACGTGTTGTCCACCTTCATTTGAAGGGTTGGAGATGTCAGTCGGTCTATTACTGTCGCTTCTGTGACCATTGAACACGATTTCATAGCTGTTCCTAAAATCCATATTCCCATAAGACGAAAATACTCAAACCAGATGCCTCACTGATTGCCGCTTCCCCGAGGTCACCTGACCAAATGTTAACAATTTCCGTCTGTCCCATTTACCTACTCGGCGTATTGCGTGCTTCCTGTGTTTGCGCAACATTCCGCCAATTTACTCGACGCGCGCGATAACGACGCTCCAGTGGGCGTTATCAGTGGTTCTCGCCTGCTTCTCGCCCGCGTGTGATTCCCCATCGACTGTACGAGCGAAGTGATGGCAGCCCGCGAGAGCGGTTACATTCCCCGAAGCGGTGCGCGCAATTCTGGCTACTATGCGCAGCGTTCAGCGCCTGAAACTGTGAGTTTATTCGCCTAATCTATGCCTTCATGGTGTGATTCCAGCAACCAGAAGACAATGTCATGGTCGAGGAGCCGATCGATTGCACTCCACACATGTGCATCCACCCAGCGGCGCTTTTCCATTGGTTCGAGTGGGTAAGATCGGGTGTTTCAGGCATGTTTTACCGGTTATTTAGCTTCTCTTCTTCATTCTCCATTTCCTCGTGGAAGTGACGTGCGACTCCGACACGTGCACGATGATTCTGAACGAATTCGGCTACAAAGCGATGGGACAGATCTACGTTCTGATTGCCGACTTCGTGCTGTGGTGCTTGGTCTCCGTGATCATCATCGGATACTCGCTGAATCTCCACCGTTCCATGCCTGGCGCTATTCTCGCTATCGTAGGTCGTTTTCTTCGCTTCCAGTGGAAACTCGAATTTCAGGAAAAACTGTACGCAATCATCGGCGTCATCGGCATGGTGATCGCCGGCGGAGTCGGCACCTACTGCGCTATTCAAGCCAACGACCCCGAGATTAACTTTATGGGTCGTGGACTAACCCACATCCAGCCTCAATGGATCGCCGCTGCTGTGAGTTGCTCCCAGAATTAGATTGACTGACTGTTGTTTTGGAATTTAGTGTTTGGAATTCATCATCGCAATAGTTTTGATTCTCGATCTGCTCATCCAACGCCGCGAAGGGTATCCCTTCTCGGTGACGCTGCCGAAGCGAGCGCCGAAGAAGGCGCCGAGCGAATCTACAAACGTGCTGACCAATTCCGCCTACAACGACTTTGACGCGAATCCATACAAGCCAACCGCCATCCAACAGGCGCAGTTCACCAGGACCACTCCCCAATTCAACCAGTTCGACCAGGAACCCGGAATGCGTCGTTCCGCGGACGACCTGAGCATTTCTATTGATTGTTTGTACAAAATCGTCTCAATCCTCAATTTAATAAATAGAACCTGATGAAAATCACTTCTTTCTTTTACGTGTTTGCTGATTCCTCGGACGTCGATGATGATTCTCGCTGAAGAGTCGAAACACCAAAATCCACGACGCAACGATGAGCAAAGCGGAGATGAACGATGCGACGGCGATGGTCGTGGGAAAACTCGACATCAGCTGCGGAATCTCGGCCACTAGAAGCTCGCTCGACACGTTTCGCACTTCGAGCACTCTCTTCGTGATGTTCCCGTCGGGAGAGATGACGACGTAATGATTCTCAAGGTCATCTGAAGTTAAATTTGATTTATAGCATTAAGTCGACTCGCGTACAAACCAGTGAAATCATCCTCCGAGGCTACAGAAGCGATGCATAGCATCAGAAGCGTGAGAAATCGACCGGTCCACATCCCGAGGTGAATTCAAACTACGGTGCCATTCACACCTTCGCGTATTTGTTCACACTTCACACAGTCTCGCCCGATTAAGAACTGAACAATTGAGCCATTCATCAAATCTAATCAACGATGTTCGTTGTCCACACCGCCGTCCCCGTCGACCACTCCTCCTATGTCATTGGAGCCATCGTAGGCGTGATCCTCCTGCTCCTCCTCGCCTTCATTATCAAGAAGTTCCGCGATTCCGACTGTCGCAGGCGCAAGCCGAAAACTTACACGATTCCCACTCCTGATTTTTTAATTGACGTCGAAAAGATCAACTTGCTAGCGTGATCCTCGACTCTCCTGTGAATTGATTCTTAATTTTTTTGGTAAATAAACATCCTCGTTTCAATTCAACTGCTTCCTCGGTGCTTTTATGGACGTTTTATCCAGGAAAATATTCGAATTCAAGTAAAATAACTCGATGGGGAGTCTTCGGGACAGGTGAGCGCCGCCGGGGAATGCGTTGTCCCTGCTGTTGCGCCTTCACCACTCATGGAGCGCCGCAAGGAGATCCGCCACCATCAAAGAGCGCCGCCACAAACTCTCACCACGACAGCAGCGGCCGCCACCGTTTACCCTGATCCGCCAACGTAGAACGTCGGTGGATCCGGTTCGGTTACGGTAGACGATGTTTCCCAGGAAGACGCTTCGGTTGCCGACATTGCGACGAGTCACAAGTAAATGCAAATGACTTTCGGAAGCGACCGGCGCCCGGAAGAAGCGCGACACCTCAGCGCTCGTCTAGAAAAGGTTCCTCGTCATTCCGAGTCGGCGCATTGGCTGTCTAGTCACGTTGTCATGTCACATTAAGAATTTAACCGTAACATATACAAATTGTAAACATAAAAGAGAGATCATAATCACAGAAAGAGCTCATTTGGAGCTGACACCGGTGGACCCGAATCCTCCAGCACCGCGGGTGGTCTCCTCAAGCGATTCGCAGAGTTTGAAGACGGGCTCTTCAGCCTTCTCGAACATCAGCTGCGCAATAGGTTGATTGCGCTCGAACGCGACCTCTTCGCTTCCGTAGTTGAAGAGCGTCAAGTCAACGGCGCCGTTCGTCGTGTGGACGCCTCCACCGACGTCAATCGAGTGCTTCTCGGCCAACGCGAAGAGCGGAGCCACGCGGGCATAATGACCGGATGGAACGACATGGGCGATGTCGACGGTGATCGTCGTTTTGCCTGAAACTGCGGTTTAGGCATGATGGATGAGTTCAACACCAACCTCTGGCTTGGATAGAGAAGCCGGAAGGCGCGCAGATCTCAGCGAACATCGATGCGTTCGTCTTGGCGCACTTGGCCTTCGGCTCGCCGTTCTCGTCGGTGTCCTCGGACTCCGCAGTAGAGGCGGCGGCCTTCTGAAGGATGAACTGCGCGATGCGGTCCCCTGCGGCAATCTTGAATTCCTCCTGCGAATGGTTGAAGAGCAGCACTTGGATCGACTCGTTCTGCTTCGTGCAGACGCCTCCCAACACGTGAATAAACTTCTTGGCGGCGAGTCCGCTACGAGGCGCAACGCGCCCATAGCATCCGTCGGGGAACTCGGCAACCAGGTTAGTCTTGACCACACAGCGCCCGATTGCCGGGACAACGCATTCCTCGGCGGCGGTCAAATCGGCGCCGGCGGCAAACTGCGATCCGACGACAGGGAGGGTCGCGTTCTCCTCGGCCTTCCGCCATTTGATCTCCGAAGGCGCAAAAATCTCCTCAAAGACGATCTTCGCAATCTCGTCGCCGACCGCGACGGTAAATTCGGCGTCGCCATGGTTGAAGAGTAGCACTTTGACGGTGCCGCGGTAGTCGGAATCGATAACTCCGGCGCCTGCCTGGATCATAAACTTCTGGGCGAGAGAATCGAGAGGCGCGATGCGTCCGTAGAAGCCGTCAGGGATCGCCATCTGGAGTTCCGTTGAAATGCAACCCTTTCCTTCAAATAGTTCTGTTTTGCTCCGTTCTCGGCTGAAATCGCTTACCCTTCGGCGCAATCACGGTCTCCTCAGCAGCGCGGAGCACAACGCCACCCACAGAAGTAGTTTCGGTTTCCAAATTCGCCGCTTTCTCCGACAAGCGAGTAAATGGAGTGATCCGGGGACTCACGGCATAACTGGAGATGATCTGATGTGACAAATGCTGCATTAAACATCAGAAAAACACGCGTTTATTTACCTTCTTGGGAGATACGATGACGCTCTGGCCGTGGTTTTGCAATTCAGCAAGAATTTCGGGCATCGTAAAGAGAGGGGTTGGACTGAAACACGGAGTGACGACCTGTTATTGAACTGCGAACGACTTCGAACGGCAGCGAAGAATTGGCGCGGCCAACCGCTGATCATTGTTTGAAGAGCAACATTTTCGCGCGCGTCTTACGCGTGCACAATCGCGTTGAGATGAGATATAATGGTCGAACAGCACGATGCGGAACATAGTCAAGTCACTGAGAGTCAAACCGAGTTCTAGGCTCTAAATGAAGAGTCACCCACGAACAGTTGCAAGCAAACGCGCCTATGACCGCAAGATCTGCCGTTCTCGAAAATCTCATCTTCTTGGGACCCAAACTCAAGATGAAGTTCTGAAGGTGAAGCTGGTGTCATTTGTATTTAAAAAAACTGTTCACGCAAATAGAACACAGAACAGAATCCTAAGCTTCTTCTTCGGACTCCTGCTTCACTTCCTTCAGATTATCGATCAGCACATAGGTCGCTTCTCGCAGCTTGGCCAGCGGGTCGACGTAGTTGATGAGGTTCTCCAATTGGCTAAAACGCATCGTTTAGAACCTAAAATTACAAAAATAAACTTACTGGAAGAGTTTCATATCGATGTTGAGTGGGTCGCTACGAAGACGCGAGCGCATCTTCACGAATTCCTTGAAGACGACGTTCAAATCACTGATTCCCTGATAACCGCTCTGAAATGCGCTAGATGAAGAGAAGATGGTCGGAAGGCGGACCAACCTTGCTCAACGACTGCGAAGTGGACATCGCGGATAGGAGATGAGAGGAGTGAAGCGACCGGCGAACAACTGGTAACGGAGAACCACGAAGAACGACCGGATTCTCCCCGTTTTAAAGGCACAATGAGACAGACAAGTGCAGAGAATCGAGACATTTATGAGAAATCACGTACACAGACCGGTCAACGAACAGACGTCGCTGAGGTAATTAACGACGGAGGTGCTGTGGAATCGTTTTCCATCGCCGCACTTCGGGCCGAAGGAGACAATTCCCTTGAGAACGACGCGGCGATCGATTTGACGTCGCGCCTGGAATCCGGAGCCGCTGTCGCCCTGGCAGACGCTCTTGAAGCGGAAATCGGGGAAAATGCAGAGATTGTCCTTCGGGTGCGCGCAGACGTCGACGGATTTTGAGTTGAAGCGCAGGAAGCGCAGAAATCCGTTCTTCTCGTTGTCTGAAAACACCAACTGCGAGGGTTGTCGATGGAAGATGGCAACTCACGTTGATTCGCCCCGAAGCCAAAGTTGACAAACGAGTTCTCCGCGAGCGCTTCGCCCGCGCGCGGTAAGCAAATCGGGTGCGTGGAGGCGTCAAATTTTTTTTCGTGTCTAGGTCCCTTTAACCCTTTTTTTCAAACTTTTCCCAACAAGAGTGAAAGTGTTAAAAAAAATAAAAAATATGCGTGAACGAAATTTTTTCTCGCTTTCGTTCTGGTCCCTTTCAATTCAGTTTTGTCAGAGCTTTGCATTATCGCGAACAGAGCGGCCGAGCTGGTGATTTATTTTTGTTTTCGCTTTGCGGCGTTGCTTACAATCTGCATCATTCGTTCTAATTTCAGATGGACGATGTTCCCTACGCCTTCCTCGAGGGTGTTTTGACTCGTTTGGACAGAAGTTATTTGGAAAAAATCAGCGATAAAGTCAATGCGCCTCTTTGGATCAGCACCGCTCGAGCTCATTTGAAGAAGCTACAGTGGAAGCTATCTGTATGTATATTCGTCAATGAGGCCGGAAATCTCTATTTCAAATGTTACTCTGGACAGAAGGCTGAGATTACTTTTGACGAATTCATCCAGAAAGACCGCCGTTTTCATCGGATCCACGAGTTCCGCGTTTCCTCATGGCCAAGGGCCTATTTGGACGATGCTAAGTGGCAGGAAATTACCATGGAACGCCTACCTGAACTGATCAGATTTATGACTCAATTTCGTCTTGATTGTCTGGCTATTGCAGCCAAATGCCCAAATTTCCTGAGTATCTTGGACAGAGAGCTTGTGGAAACACCGATTAGCACAAATACGCTAACTTTGGATTCTCCAGGAATGGAAGGATTTCTGAATACCCAACTGTCGAGCCTGGATTTATCCACTGTAATACTTTTCCAAAAGAACTGTCCAGAAGCAAATCGAGAAGATTTGGTGAAGTTTGCGTGTTCGCCCCCATTTGAAAGATTGAGAGTGGTTGGAGAAACGCCGCGTTTTGATTTCGAATCGCTGAGGCGGATTGTTGCTTCGTGGAAGAAAAAACAATCTGAACAGCACGCCATCGTTATAGTGCCAACATGTGGGAATCTGGTGGAAGAATTTGCTGCGCTGATGCCGAGAGATCCAACCGATAAAAATGCGTTTCGAGAGGAAGCGTTCGGGGAATATTCGCTTGACGTTCAATGTTCTGAAGATCGTGTTATTATGCGTTTTAACCATTTTTAAACAAAACATTTCAATAAAAATGTTACTGGGAGAATTTCTAAAAGGCTAATTCGTCAAAACACAAACAGAAAGTGGGGAGATGATGACAGCGAACAAACAATCTTTTGCGACGCCTGACACATGATTCACTAGCACCGAATGGGCATCTACTATTATGTTTGGCACGTACAGTCCCACTTAGATTCAAAGAACGAAGAACGCCGCCTTCATCGCGACCGTTTTGACTCGTTTGGATGAAGAAATCAGCGACATTTAAGCGTCTTAGGTCCAGCGCTGGTCAAATTCATTTGCAGAAACTGCATTGTCTGCAAACCAGGCAACAGAGAGCTCTCTAGGCAAAAGCTCAGTCCCTCTTGACCGATGTAACTACGTCGCCCGGCAATCAAACCCGGGCTTTCTGATGAGAGTGGCAACTGAGTGTGTTGGCCAGCTTACAATTGCAATCAGACATTTAAAAAAAACTACACGGAAACCAAGAAAATCTTTCTGCGACATTTCACGTCAGGTCCTAAGTTACTATTTGCATTATTGATAACGCGATCTGGAAAGAGCTCACGAGTTGACTAATAAAATAATGCGAACTCGTTTATTTCCGTTTTCCTTTCGCGGCGTTGCTTATAATCTGCATCGCGCTGCTACTCATTCTAATTTCAGACGTTCCCTACGGCGTTTTGACTCGTTTGGATGAAAGTGATTTGGAAAAAATCCGCGATAAGTTAAGCGCTCCGCTTTGGTCCAGAGCTGCTGGGCATCACTTGGAGAAGCTGAAGTACTTATTTGTTTACTTAAACGCCAAACAGAGTGGAACACTTGGTTTCTACGGCCATACTGCACTCCACACTAGATATCAGCTAAGATTGCTTTTGAAGAGATGATCCGAATGGACCTCCCCTTTGTACGGATGATGCGTTTCAAAGTTTTTTCTGACAATTGGGACGCTGACAAGATGCTCGAAATTTCCACGGTACGACTAGCGGAGCTTCATAATATCTCAGTTTTACGCTGGCAGTTTGAAAATTAGAGCGAAATGCCCGCGGTTCCTGAAGCTCCTGGAAAGAGAGTTTGCCGATTTCGATAAGCGCAAGAAAATGGAAGGATTTCTGAAGAATTAGATGGCAAAACAGAATCTGATCTCTATGGTGCTTGGTCGAGAGATCTGCCCGGAAGATTTTTGAGATTTGGAGGCGTTTGCGTGCGAGTCAGAATTTCAAATGTTTAACGTTTCTGGACGAGAGACGTGGTTCAATTTCGTAATGCTGAGTCGGATTGTTGCTTCATAGAAGAAGAGAAAACACGCCTAGATTGCGGTGCCAACGAGTGGAATTATGGCGGATAAGCTTTCACGCTGATGCCGAATTGCGAAAGAGAGACCGACGAATACTCGCTCTTTTGTTTGCTCTGGCGATCGTGCTGAAAGGACTTTTCAACCAACAATACATCGCACTGTCTTGGAGCGCATTGTTCGCTGTTTACGCGTGTGTACAATATATAGCAGTGTGAAATTAAATGATCATATCGATGTTGAGTGGGTCGCTACAAGACGCGGAGATGTGAGGAGTGAAGCGACCGGCGAACAACTGGTAACGGAGAACCACGAAGAACGACCGGATTCTCCCCGTTTTAAAGGCACAATGAGACAGACAAGTGCAGAGAATCGAGACATTTATGAGAAATCACGTACACAGACCGGTCAACGAACAGACGTCGCTGAGGTAATTAACGACGGAGGTGCTGTGGAATCGTTTTCCATCGCCGCACTTCGGGCCGAAGGAGACAATTCCCTTCAGAACGACGCGGCGGTCGATTCGACGTCGCGCCTGGAATCCGGAGCCGCTGTCGCCCTGACAGACGCTCTTGAAGCGGAAATCGGGGAAAATGCAGAGATTGTCCTTCGGGTGCGCGCAGACGTCGACGGATTTTGAGTTGAAGCGCAGGAAGCGCAGAAATCCGTTCTTCTCGTTGTCTGAAAACACCAACTGCGAGGGTTGTCGATGGAAGATGGCAACTCACGTTGATTCGCCCCGAAGCCAAAGTTGACAAACGAGTTCTCCGCGAGCGCTTCGCCCGCGCGCGGTAAGCAAATCGGGTGCGTGGAGGCGTCAAACGCAAATTCGCCGTCGATCTCCGCGATGGCAAAGTCGCTTCCGTTCTCGCAACGTCCGTCGTGGAATCCACGCTGTATCATCACTTTGCTCAGCCTCGCCACCTTTGTTGTCCGTTTAGTGCACGGCGTGTCTTCCACAGCGTGTGTGCAGATGCCTCCAAAATGGATATTGATGTGAAACGGCTTCTTGATCAGTTTTGGTCCTCTAAAACGTCAAAGTTCAGTAAACTCAAGCGGATTTATCTCACCTGCATGGCACGGTTGCCTGATCGTAACGGTGGAAGCAATGCGCAGCCGTGAGAATGTGCTTCGGGCTGATTATCGTGCCTCCGCAGAATGTATTCCTGAAAACTGAGGATAGAAAATGACAGAAAAACACAAATTACTCGCTGGTGGAGAAGCCAACAGCCCATGGAAACTGTCCGGCTTGCGCTTCTTCGCCGCCCGCTACGAGATTCTTCATTTCAGCTGAAACGAAACGCGTAAACATAGTGAGCGGAGCAATCTTACGGTATTCGCCGACGTTGTCGATACCGCAGATGCTGGAAACATAGCGATTCTGCTGGGGGGATAATCTCGTAAGCGTTGGAGTGCTGCCCGGACGTGAAAGCGTCAGAAAATCGGCTGATTTCGCGGAGAGAAGCGTTGAGAACAGAATCACCGTTAGGATAAGCGCTGGTTGAATCGCTGGAGTCATTTCAAGAGAATCCGACCGATTCTGCGGTGAATCAAATGTGCAAATGCCGTTCTTCGCTCTTCGGATGCACTTCAAATGGCGCGGCGTCGCACTTCACGCTCAGCAAATCGACGTTATTTACTTGTCGTTTCAAGAGTGGTGATCCAACCAGCTGGGCATCTGAGCGATGCTAAGCACACATAGAAGCGGTGCGAACTAATGAAAGCATCGCTTGCCGCAGCATCATAAAAGCAAAAGTGAAAATCAAGACAATTCAAAAACTCAAACTCACGAAATGGCTCATCATCAATCCGCTACCATCGACGCCAAGAACCTCTATGTCAAGAACCTGGGCGAAATGACCGAACAAGAACTGTACGTCCGTTTCGCACCGTTCGGCCAGATCACCTCGTCGGTCCTCATGAAAACCCGCGAGGGCCAATCGAAAGGCTACGGATTTGTCGCGTTCGCCAACGAAGAAGCAGCCGCGCAGGCCGTAAAGAACATGAACAACAGCATCATCGCGCATGGCAGCGACAAGCGCCTCTACGTGTCGTACGCGCACGCCAAGGAGCAACAGCGAAGCCCACGATCGGATCCACAAGGACCAGCAGCGCTGTTCGTGCGCAATCTGTCGGAATCAGTCAACGAATCACAGCTGCACACAAACTTCTCGCGGTTTGGACAAATCTTAGAAACGAACGTCCGCCGCCATCCCAGTGGAATCTCAAAGCGCCAGGGAACGATCGTATTCGCCAGGCAGAGAGACGCGCAGCGAGCGCTGAACGAGATGAACGGTCGAGAGCTCCTCGGCTGCTACATTTACTTGGAGTTTATGGTTCGACCGGTCGAGCAGCCGTTCCCGCCGATGATGGGCAGCCAGGTCTACATGCAACCGCTGCAAATGGGCGCTCCGATGACGGGATTTCCGCCGACTCCGTTCTATCCGGCTCCACCACCGACCTACACCCAAGCGTCCATTCATCAGATGCCGCCAGATGCCAACGACAATGCCGGGCGTGACGGATTTACGCGACAAACGAGTTTGAACTGTAAATTCCACTTGGTTACAATAAATTTTTTGAAAAAATCAATTATTCGTTGACATTTCTGCGCATTTACACTTGTAATTTGGGATTTTGAGCTTGAGGCAACCGTAATTGTCCGTCCACCACTCACGATCGCTTTCATAATCAAAAGCAAACGATTTACCTTGTTCGAGCGACGAGCACGCGTAAGAGGCACTTGACGAGCGTCGCGCATTGTCGCCTGTCACTGTTCGGGAGGCAATTCAGGGGCCAAAGGGCCGATTTACTATAGGCAGGTATCGATTGCGCATCACTTCTCCACCGCGATAATTCAATTTTCGGTTTACGACTTTGCACATTGAATCAGACGCCGAGGACATGGCGCGTGCGTCAGCCGCTGATTCCTCAAACCCATTATGAGAAGAAATTGTTGTTATTTGCCTTTCCTCGAATCGTTTCCGCGCGCTTTTGATTCGTCTGTTTGCCGAGCTAGCGCGTCGTCCATGTTTTCTTCTTCTTCTTCTGTCGATTTGTCTGTTTCAGAAGTGGAATGTCTTACCTCACCGCCGTCTTCGTGATCGCAGTTTCGGTTTCCCTGTGCGAAGCCTACATGCAATGCCCCGGGGGAATAGCCGGCATAGTCGGTGGTTTCGGCGGAGGCTATGGAATGGGCGGTCTTGGAGGAAATTAGTGAGTTGCCTTGCGCCTGTGACCTCATTTTGGTGATTGCAGCTGCGGAGTGGATTCCATCTTTCATTACTACACTTGCTGTGACTATAATCCCATGGAATGCTGCTTCGTTTTGCATCCTTGGGTCATGTAAGTGGGCTGGGTGATTACGGTACTCTGGCAATGCTCGCATTTTAGCGTCTTGATTGTGATCTTCTGCATCCTCATGCTGGTCTGTTGCATTGGGTGCATCGGCGTCGGAGTGTGGCGCTATCGTGGCTCGTCGACCTATTCGGAAGCTTAATTTCTATTAATTTCAATAAATACTCGATTTTTCCTGTTCAGGAAGATGAATACGATAGAGAGCGTGCGTGTGTGGCCGTTTCAAACTAAACGATTTTGACTTTATTTTCACAAATTATATTACAACAGGATGACACTTCGGCACCGCGCCGGACCACTTTCCGCCTGATAAACACTCCAGCGTGTTGTCGGCGGACATTTTGTAATCGGGCGTTATGCAGTAGAAGAGGATCTTCTCGCCGACCATGTAGACGTCGCGCGCCTTCGTCGTGCTGTCCGAGTGCGGCGTTTTCCCCGGGAATCGACAGAACGACTCGCAACTCGTGCGCATAGGACTCCACTGGCCGTTCTTCTGGCAGAGCAGGAAATCGCTCCCTGTGAGCATGAATCCCGGCTTGCAGGCGTAGATGACGAGATCGCCGCCATGGTGGGGTTTAGATGCGTTGCCGACGATGTAGGCATTCGCGGGAGAGGTGGATTCATGCAGCTCACGACTGTAATCACACATCATTAGCGTTGTAGCTGGGATTACGGTACCTTTGCACGTGGGAATGCGATCGCTCCATTCGCCATCGCTCCCGCAATGCAGATTCTCGCTTCCTATCAGTGTGTAGCCGTCTTTGCAGCTGAAATGCGCGATTCCGCTGAATTTATGAGATGTAACGGAGACTAGAAGGTTTGAATCAAGCATCCCGAGCGGTTTGCAATGCACAGCTGAAAGCGGATTACGGTAATAACTAGATTAGGGTAGTTAAAACTGACCATGACACCTAGGAAGCGGATGACTCCATCGCTTTCCGTCCAAACAAGTCAACATTCTACTTCCCAACACTTCGTAGCCCTGAGGGCACGAGAACTGGGCCACAGTACCCTCAAAGAGGTACTGCTGCGAGAGATGCACATGGACGTTTGAGATGTTGTAGAGCGGTCTGCATTGCTCGTCTTTCACAACGAGGCGAATCGATTGACGTCGACGATTGGGGAGTACGCAGTGGAACAATCCGTTGTCTTCTGGTTGGGCTACCGTAATCGTAAGGCGATACGCTTCGAAGGCGTCATGACCGACTTTTACTTTTGTCCATGTTTGTGGGTAATTACGGTAGATCGACGAGACCTCCTAAAACGCTACAAGGTCATCTCTGTTTGAACACTGACGTGACCTACCCAGGCTGGTTTGCCATCGGCCATTGGATGCAGACAGTAAAGGTATACTGTAGACGATCGGTTGATCACCAACTCACCGATGGAGTTCACGGTATGCGGTCCTTTGTCCACTTCAAAGTAGATCGGCGGCGCGCTGTCGCCACTCTGTCCATCCAACTTTGCGCATTTCGGCGGTTTGGCCGACCACTCCCCGTTCCGGCACTCGATCTCGTTGACGCCTCTCAGTTGGTCCATAAAGTGATTAGTGCACTTGAAGTGCAACTTTGCTCCCTCTGCAATGACACCGCGATTACTGTAGGACGCAGATTGACGAGAATTACCCAAGAAATTCTGATTAAACAACACGGGAACATTCTGTTGCACATGGAACACGCTGATCCCTGATTCAGGTTCCATCTGGAAATCGCACACGTCACGATCTTTGTAGCAGTACAGTTTGTTCTTCCGATGCCAGCGACCTCGTCGACACCGAACCTCCATTTTTCGGTCTCCGACGTTGTAAGTCTTGCAGGAGAACTGAACAAACGATATTTCATTTGATTACGGTAGGAATGGAATTGCACTTACAATCAGTACTGTTCCGTGCGGATAACGGACGTTTGTGTGCAACGGCCACGATTCCACGTTTTCCAACTTGTAGATCTCTTCGATTTCAGGCATCGTGTTGCAGACATTCGGGTCGAGACGCACGGGTGCGCGAGTGGGCAGGAATGTTGACCTGACTGTGGTGAATACAGTACCGTAACACAGTGTTTTGCTTTGACTTACCACAGTCGACAACTTCATCGCGCCACCTCCCTTCACGACAAACCCTCGCCAACACTTTAGGCGAGTCATGGTCACACTGCTCTTGTGCTACAGTACCCTCCGGATAGCTCTGCTGGTCACCGTTATAGTAGACCACTTCTGATGTCTGATTACTGTAGACAAGGTAGTTCGACGACTTGAAGGCGATATTAGGAGGTAGAATCGGCTGATGGCACTCGATTGTAGTCGTTGTGTGACATACAGGCGGAGGAACGAGCTGGCCAAAGTGACAACGTATGGTCATCGGGCCAGATTCACAGCGGAAGGTTACGGTAGAGCCGTGGGGAGCCGAGCGCAAGGTTGATTCGAATGCGCCTCCCGATGTCGGTTTGAGATCGCAAGATTCTAAACGCGTGTGAATTGCGCAAAGCGAATGATTAACTCACTCGGATTACAGTAACCCAATGGTATGCTCATTCGCCCTCTGACGCAGCGCACCACTCCAGCGCCCTCCAGCTGGTAGCCCTTGATGCAGATCATGTGCACGTCTAGTCCGTGCTCGAAGAAATCGCCCGATTGGAGAACTTGTGAAGATTGCGATTTCAGGAAAAACGAGTGAACACGCGAGGCGATTCTGCAGCTCTCTGCAATGATCCTGTTGCTGCATCGTGTGTGGTCAATTCAGAGGAGACTTACTGGGAACGCATCTCGGAATCGCGGTCTTCCATCGTCCGCTCTGCGCGTCGCACTCGACTTGACGCTCCCGCGAGACGCCGTCGTCAGCAATCGCGAATCCGTCCCTGCAAACGATCTGTATGAAGATCAGCGTTGGTTACGGTGATACCACGGCGAACCGCACCTTTACGTAATTTCCGTGGTTGTCGAGCGGGAGAATCGCGCGACTCGAGTCGTCGCGAAGTTGAATGCACTTGGAGGTGATGGTGGCGGATCGTTTCAGCCGGCCCCAAAGGATTTGACCCTCGATTAGGGGGTGAGTTTGAGAGACACATTTTGGCTTCGTTTTCGGCATCCAAATGCCGTTGACGCAAGTGGCTTTGGGAGTTCCTAAACAATAATATTTACGGGTGATTCTATATTCAATGAGACACGAGTAGCAAGCACATAGGTGGATATGCGTCTTTTCGTAGGAGTTCTATGACTACCAAGACAGCTAGTTCAAATCCCACCGTAATTCCCAGATTGCTTAAACACTCACCAATCAACTTATTTCCCTTTTTGCAGTTGAAAACAATCGCTCGGCCTTCGTCAACGTGACTTATGTAGGCAGCAAAGTCGTACGCGCCCATCTGCCCCTCCAACATGATGTCGCCGCCCTCGAGTTGGCCGAACGTCTTCGACGGATGCTGACAGGTCATCGCGATGCAGGAGAACGGCTGGCCTTCTCGGGTCCACTCTCCATAGAGGCACTTGATTGTGTTGTACTCAGTCGAGGGTCGATATCCCTGGCGACATTCGTACTTTGCCACAGCGCCATGTGAAGCTTTGGTGAAGAAAACGCGCGCATTGGTCACTCGCGGTGGCCACGCTCGGCAGCGGACTGAAGAGTGGATATTCCAGTCAATGGATTCACGCCGTGAGAGCTTACTGGGTTTGCACTGAGGTACATGAGACCAAGTGCCGTTGTGGCACACAATCTCCGGATCGAGGTCCAATTCGTGTTTCGGATCGCATTCCACCATCAATTTTGTCGAGTGGATTACTGTAGTCGAGTCTTTCGCCTCGCTTATCGTTCCGCTCTCGATTAGAGGCACCGCACAGCCTTCTGAACTAGCCTTTTGTGGAGAAATTCACGAGAACGCGCTTACGTAAGCATTTGGGCATGACATGCGACCACTGTCCGTTGTCTTCGCACTTCGCGTACGGCGCGCCGAAGTGACTCATCTTCTCGAGGCAGCGGAACACCACCACCGACCCGAACTTTCGTGTCTCCGCCCTCGGTGTAGCCGTTATCGAGATGTCCGATGACTGGACAGCGAATCTCCTCACAGTGCGGCTCCTGGCCGGCCCACACGCCTTCGGCCAAGCAGATTCGCTGCACTTGACCAACGAGTCGATAGCCCTGCTTGCATGAGTAGGTGACGGTCGATTGGTAGGTCAGCGAACTGCCCACTACGGTACCATGTAGAGGATCTGGTGGTCTTGAGCACTCGCTCGCTGAATTGACGCAATTTTGGCTGATTGTATAGAAAGAGTACCTTTGCATGTAGGAGTCTCGCCGGTCCAATCGCCATTTTGAGTGCATTTCCGGGATTTATCGCCAATCAGTTGATGTCCAGGAAGACAGGTGAACTCGATTGAGTGCGGATATTGGAAGAGTTCGCCGTCGCGGAAGCCGTTGATGGGAATTCCTGGATCTGGACAGGAGCGAGCTGAAATTATCCGAGCTAGAGTGATAATAGAGCAGGAACAGTCAGAACGCCAGACAGGACACGACACGTGGTGCGCCTGTCCGCACTCACGTTTTGTGTGGTCGCTTACCTTGACACGTCATTTTAGGTCCAAACCACTGTGCAACTTTCCTCTGATTCAGAAGACACTTGGCTATGCTCATCGCGCTCTCGCCAGACTTGTAGTAACCTCTAACGCAACCGTACTTCACTTCGGTGTTCAGCTCGTATTGTCCGTTGAACGACGACCCATTGTGACTCGCGTAGGCTTTCTCAGGGGGTGGTCCGCATTTCACTGCAATTTTTCACTAAATTTAACGTTTTCACGGAGCTCGTTACGTTGCAGACGACAAACGGGTGTCGTTCCACTCCATTCGCGGTTTCCTTGGCATCGCCTCTGTGAGGGACCAACGAGAACGAAGCCATCGTTGCAGGAGTACTCGGCTTTGGCGCCAAAAACTGGATCGCCCGATGTTCGGATGATGCCGCTGGTTAAATCTGTCAGCGGATTGCACGCCGAAGCTAAAGAATTCGAGGGGTAAATTCTAGCATCTTTATCGCAGACTTACACGGATTTATACAGGAAAGACCACATTCCGCATCGCAAAGACATTTTTTGTTCGATTTCTTGCACTGCGCGTCCTTTGTGCACGATTTTCGGCAATATTTTGGCCGAGGACTAGCAGTAGAATTGGGACATACCACGGAGGATGTCGCTGCCAGTGGGAGAAAATGAAAAATGAGCAAAAAGAGAAGAAAATACTTCATTTCTGTCCTCAAACAATAAACTCAAACAAATGAGGCGCAATAGAAACACATCGGAAGCGGGCGAGTGGCGGCGGAGCACAAATCGACTAATCGAAGAAGCGGGCGATTCGCTGACGCGCTAACGACTTTCGACAGCTGCGGTCATCCATCATTTTCTTCTTCTTCTTCTTTTCGAAGGTGCTTCGGCGGGCCGCCGTACGAGTTGTGAGTGTCGCTGACTGGGACGGCGAGGCTGACTGAGTTTGGGGACACGTGATACGCATGGTTATCTAAACAGAAGACATAAAATCGGTGATCTATCATGTTTTCTTCCTCAAAAGGGCAGAAAATCAGTCTGTTTGGTCAGGCAGACTATTTCAAAAAGAGCTGCAAAACTGTAATCAATGTATTGGAAGGCAGCGCCGACCAATTTTCCCAAAAATTTCGTCCGAGAATGCTTTCAGACAAGGTTGCCTCGCGGCGGGTTCCAAAAATTGCTTTCGAGGGAGATGCGTCTGTACGTGGCTATGATCACTGCGCCATCGTCTGTCTCGGACGTTGGACGCGCGCCCGATCAGAGAAGCGAGAGTGATTTCAAAGTGTCAGACAACTCTGAATGATGCGGTACTCCCAGCACGATTACATCGCGTGCAAGCTGCGTATCAACACAGAAATCATCATCTGCAATTTTAGGACTGGACGGTATTTTAATACGAGTTCGTTTCGATCTGTTCATTTGAAATTTTTCACTCAACCTTTAATTTTGGCGCCAAATATTTACGATGTTGTTTACGTGGCTTGGCTCTACTTTCTGTTGCGATGTTTGCTTGATGTCTTACGAAGCTTGGATGATCATCGAATTGCTCGCGCGCGCGATCTAATTTGATCCTGATCCAACCTATGACGGTCATGCTTTACCATGCTCGTTTATTATGTCTTTGTTTGATTGCTGTGAGGTGTGACTTGGCACACTATGCGTACCTTTAAATATTTGTTCATCTCGCTGCGTGTTTTAGTCTCCTGGTTAAGCATTTATTTAATGATCTGATGTGTTAAGAAAATGGTGCGCACTGAGCAGCGACGCTCGAAATCCGCTCCTCCTTCGAAGGAGACCAAGCCGTCCGAGCACCCGACTTACGTGGTTATGGTCCAGGCCGCCATCAGCGCTCTCCAGGATAAGAAGGGGGCCAGTCGCCAAGCGATCCACAAGTACATCCTCGCAAACTACAGCGTTGGAGGCAACATGTCGATGGTTAGTCGCTAAAAGAAGACAACGTTAAAGCCAATCGTTTCAGTTCAACACTCAACTTCGTAAGAGCTTGAAATCGACCGTCGAGAGGGGACTTTTGAAGCTGACCAGTGGAACTGGTGCTGCCGGTCGTTTCAAGCTGGCCACCGCTCCGGTGACCTCGAAGAAGGCAGAGCCCAAGGCTCCCACTGCATCGAAGAAAGCAGAGCCGAAGGCTCCCGCTGCATCGAAGAAGGCAGAGCCCAAGGCTCCCACTGCATCGAAGAAAGCAGAGCCGAAGGCTCCCGCTGCCTCGAAGAAGGCCGTGATGCCTAAAAAGGCTCCCGTGATGATCAAGAAGACTGTGGCAAAGAAGACGGCGCCTTTGAAGGTGACTAAGAAGACGGCCACCGAGGTGAAGATGCCGAAGATCAAGAAGACGATCGAAAAGAAGCCCGCGAAGAAGACGGTCGGAGTCAAGACGGCGCAGAAGGCGGTCGCGAAGGCGAAGAGCGCTGAGCCCGAAACTCCACAGAAGAACGCGGACGCCAACGCTCACGTGACGCGCATGCGCACCCGCTCGAAGGCATAATCTGTCCGCCCATCTTTTAATTATATCTCAGAAGAAGTTAACGTCGTGTACGCTGTACATTTTCAATTATTCGTTAGGTTTCGATACATAAAATGACTTTTCTTTTTCATTTGCAATGTTTCACCAAATATCTGTTGTGGAGCGAGGAAGGAAACTCTGACGAAACTCTTTATTAAATTGAAAGAAGCCTCGATGTTAACGTGTCCAATCCGCAAATGAGTGGCGTCACGGCGCACTTTGCGAAGAGTTCGATTGTGAAGATGAGATCCAAGCGCCCCAGCTGCTCCTTGATTGACGCGATACGATTCGCGCCGTCCCTTTTCCTTTGATCGTTCGTTCCGCTTCGTATCGTCTGAAATTCGCTTCAGTGTCTCTACAATTCATAGTGACGACATACCTCAGCTTCCTGTGGCGTGAGGCCAATCAGCTCGCAGAGCAACGAGTGCGCCACGACGCATTCAAAATATTCCGACGATTCGTCTTCGATCGCCAACGTCATCGACCACTCGCCGTCGACTACCCTTAGCGGCCTTACAGTCTCGGTTACTATTGCCTGGAACTACCGTAATCTTTGATGTCAACCGTAATTCAACTCACAATTAAATCGAAACGTTTCGACCCGACGGCGAACTTCATGAATTTCAGCGAAGAAGCGATCGTTCGTAGCGAGAGAGACTTGAATTTCTGGACGAAGGGGTCCGCCGTCAGACTGGAATCGGTGACTGCCCTCTGCCGTATGCTGCTGCTGTCCAGACTGTAAGAGTGTGATGTGGACGGTCGGACGTCTTCGTTGGGCTCCTTCTTCACCGGCGACAACTGAAATTGCCAATGGAAGGCGAGTTGGAGCTTGAAACTCACTATCATGATGTCATCGTCGGATTCCGCCTCCTTCTTCACTTCGATTATGTTCTTCGGTATTGGGTGCTCGGCAGGCGGCAGGAACGACTGCAACGTCCGCTGTGTTGCAGACGGTTTCTTCTTGCTCAAGGTGAGCTTCTTCGCAGGCGCTTTCCACTGCTGCGACTTTGGCGGACTCGTCTTCTTCACGAAATCGTCGTCATCGTCGCTGAACGTTGTAGGCGACGCTACTCCCACCGCCGCCGTTGTGTTGATTCGAGTATTCGTGGAGTCTAGGAGAGGAGTTGACAAGCGCGAAACGGGGGCGCTTTTCTTCGCCGGGGGCTCCGAGCTCGAGGGCGCCGACAGTTGTTCCTGCTCCCGCAGTCGTTTCAGTTGCTCCATCTGCTCGGGTTCTAGGAAGATGGAAAAGTCGTCGTTTTCGAAAGAATCGTCGAGCGGCGGAGTCTCGGGCACGATGTCCTCGTCGATCCGATTCGTTGGAATTTGCTGCTCTAAAATGATAATACGAGGCCTGACGGTATACCTACAACGTCTCTTCTCACCTCGTTGTTCCGTTGGGTGCGGATCGAAACCGTCGTTACTCAAGTCGTCTTCGATCTCGAGTACCATTCTGAGCGATTCCTCGGGGGTCGGAGCCCCTACTCTAGGCGTTGAAGATCGTGGGAAGAAGTTATTTCCTAAACAAACATGAACTTCAAACGCCATCAGCCACTCTCATTCATACTCAATGGAGAGTCCGCAGTGAGAACAATCGGATTTTGAGCGCTCATGCCGAACGAGTAAGTCTTCGGAGCGGTTACAGTCACAGGCCTGATAGATGAGCGCGGATTCGCCAGCGAAGTGCTCGGAACTGAAGGAGGCACGTGAGACATCATGGGTACGGTAGGTGCAGCAATTCCACTGCCGTTGGTTATTCTTAGTTTCTTGTTGAGTTTTTTCGCCAAAATCTGGGTGTATAGGTTGGTTGCAAAGAGTTTCGCTACTTGTCCGCCAAGTTTCTGGCAATTATTGGGTGTGAGCAACAGAATTCCCCTCCTGCAATCGATGCTTTGGGCGAAAAGAAGCTGAACATCCTGTCGTAGATCAAAGAGGGAATCGTAGAGCGCAAACCTTGGATCCGGGAAGAATCGTGGGCTCCAACCAGGGAATCGGAAGATACTCGATCGCATCGATCGAAGACTCGCCGTCCGAGAGCTTCAATTTCAGCATTCTGCGCACCTTCGGCTGATATCTAGAAGCCTCCTCCTTCTCGGCAGCGGGTAGTGAAGAGAACTCCGCATTGTCCACCTCTCCTATCGTACAAGCCTTGATTTGTGCCAACGCCGACGTCGCGATGTCAATGCAAGACACCACCTAAAGAGTTTCAACGGCTATAGATGCGCAATTGAGTGGACCAACACACCTGTAATACACAGTTTCCCTCAAATTTAAAGTGATTGTTGTGGACCGGGCGGAGGGTCGGATAGGTGGTCTTCGAGAGGTCCGCATATTTCCACTGTTCGTAGACCAGCGCGCAGACTGCGTTACACGATGAGGGTTTCTGAAACAAGCCGCAAGTAATCTACACGAAATTGAAGGCTGGAAACACAAAAAGAATGGATTTCTCCACCAGAAAATCAATCAAGTTCGATTTAAAATTTCCTTTCGAAGAGCAAATCAATGTTTTCATAACAGCATGTTATCGTAAAAATCTTGCTGGAATCCATGAAACCCCAAAATTTACGAAAAAAAACTTACCGCCTTGACGTCCAAGTAGGAGAGAGCGGCCGCCAGCCAATCGGGCTTCAGCGCAATGTGTTTTTCGATGAAACGGTCGTAGAGCTCCTCGCTGAAGTCTCCAGCCGATGCCGGCGCCATCGAAAATCGTATTCTGAAAGCGAAAGAGCGGTGAAGCCAGAAAAGTCGTTGACGATTATCACAACCGACGATTTCAACGCAACGCTTTCGCGCACTCCTCAAGCTCCCAGCGCGCATTGCCTGAACTTCAGACTCTGAAGCGAAACTTTGCATTGCCTTTGAAACGATTTTCCGACCGTAATCGAAGGGAGTCTAGAATGCGCTCTCCGTTCAGGACTGTTCTATTGAGTGTTTTGTCAATTCAGATCGAATCAAACCACAGTAAAAGAAGAATTAGTAGCTTCAGTGGCTTCGGCAATGTATTTGCGAACAGAAATTCACTGGAAATTCTACACTTTGCCACAGACACAGGCGGCATTTACTATCTTCAGGCTCCTGACACGAGCAGCCGCCGTTGCTGCTGCAACGCCTACATCTCCAAAACCAAGCCGCAAAGACCTCGACGAGCTGTGCGCAGGCGAGTCCTCGAGCAACTGTGCTGCTGCAAAGGTCGCCAGATGTCGGGGGCGATTTCCGCGCTGCCCGCTCCGCTCTCAGTGCGTCTCTCGTCGCTTATTGATTGAAGTTTACGCGTTGCCATGGCATGGCGTCGTGTGAATTCTGATGGCGACGCGTGTTTTTTGATTGCGTGGGGTCCGTTGACCTGGCTACTGCCGCTATTAGCTGTTCGATTGATCCTCACTCAAGCAAACAGTTGAGCCAAGTCCATAAATTAATTTGAGTCCGATGTCATCTGCTCGGTAGGAGCAGTCGGAACGTTATTGCGATGCCGTTTGCGATCGGGCATTTCGCCAACGCTGGACTTTGATCGCTGCGATGCGCTGTTGCGGGACTCACACGCGATTCGCATTGGTGGCGGCGACGCTATTTTGCTCTATGGACGCACGCACGACCGTAGTGATGCGGTTATAATAACGGATATTTATGTGCCGCGTTCTTCACTTATTTTTTTGATTTTCGCACATCGTAAACGTCACGAGATCGTGTTCTCCGACCTATTGACGTGAACGTCATGTTTTCCAGCATGAAGAGACAAGGTAGCGGTCCAGCAGGAGGTGACGACATGTACCGCAACGGAGGAAAACGCCCAAGAAGTGATTCGTTTGCTGCCGCTCTCGATGCGGGGAAGTTCGAATGCAGGGTTCTGATACAGAATCGCTCTGCCGGGGCGATCATCGGAAAAGGAGGCGAAAACATTAAGCGCCTTCGCGAGGAGGTATACATTCTTCATTTACTAAATTTCAGCGCTCAAAATTCGATTAGAAAGCTGCCCAACTCTTTTATCGCAAATTCACCGAGCAAATTGCGTTTGATCGGTGCCTTGTTGTCCTATTTCGGTTGGGCGCTTTCGACTTCATGTCGTTCCTCTTTCGATTAAGAATTAAGACCGCTACCAGCCTTTCAATCATCGCCACCCTGCGCGGCAGCTTTTCCTTTCTACCGCGCGGAGCGGCATGTTTCATTTATATTCCAGCACTTCTATAACCGTGTTATTGCAGTTTGAAGCGACCCTGTCCGTCCCTGATAGAAATACGCCAGAACGGTAATTCCTCTTCCATCCAACCACCCTGCCTTCCAGCTATTGGGAGTTAACACGCGTGCCCAACCTCCTGTGCCTTCTCCAAGTGAGATTCCCAAAGGCGCTCTCCTCCACCACCAACCACTTCCAGCTCTCCTCCACCTCCAGTCACTTAAGTTACTTGTTCCCATCAAGCAAGACGGCTTTTTTGAGGATTCGTTGCTTAAGTACAACGATTTTTTGTTGTGAAGTGTTTGATCGTTTTCGTCCATTCAATTGGCTTACAACTCCGTTCTTAATCCGACTATTTAGAGTGCTGACGGTCGTTGCCGAGCCCGACAAGATTGTCAAAGTCATGGAAGATCTTCTGGGACGTTTGAACGACGTGAGTTGTTGTTGTCGTTGGTTAATTACCTGCTCTCATGAGTTTCAGGATCGCGATCGAAAATCTGACAATGATTTGCGTCTTCTCGTGCATCAGTCACACGCTGGAGCGATTATTGGTCGCGGTGGAGCTCGCATCAAGGAATTCCGCGAAGAAACTGGAGTCTCCTTGAAGGTGTTCTCTCAGTGCTGTCCCCAGTCAACCGACCGCATTGTGCAGTTTTCGGCCTCCGGAACTGATAAGGTCTCCGTTGCTTTGGGGAAAGTGATCGACTACATCAAGAGCGTAGGAATTCGTGCTTCATACATTGCTATTGCGTTCTTTCCTTAGATCCCCATCAAAGGAGTGCAGCGCCCCTATGATCCCATCAACTACGACCCGTACTACACGAACGAATACGGCGGATATCCCGGAGTGAACAGAGATGGATCCGCTCCTGCGAATCAGTTCGGCATGGCTGGACCAGCAGGTCCTCGCGCCGGTGATCCTATGATGCGAGGAGATATGGGTGGCGGGATGCCGATGGGATATCCTGGTATGAGACCTCCGCCATCGTATATGCCCGGACCACCGGGACCCGGAGGGCGACCACCAATGCCGCCACCCATGGGCCCACCGCAGTCCTATCCTGGCTACGGGGGAGCGCAGTCAACGCAAGTGACGATCCCTAATGAATTGGGAGGAACGATTATTGGCAAAGGAGGGGAACGAATCAACCGCATCCGCGATGAATCCGGAGCGACCGTAGTGGTGGAACCAGCGCATGGCAATGACGAACGGATAATCACCATTACTGGAAATCCGACACAAATTCAACAAGCGCAATTTTTGCTTCAAGAATGGTTGGTTGATGTTTACGGTCTATGGAATGTTTCATGTTTAACTTTCATTTCAGTGTGCGCTCGTCTCCTGCTGGTCGTCGCTACCTTAGTGACCAACACTAATCCCCTTGTTTACTGTGCCCTCGCCATCTAATCACCTTATTGTGGGGCAGTTTTTGACTTTTTCCACTATTATTTTGCATGTTTTCAATAAATCAAATGTTTTTTCAATGATTTTCACCGAGCGAACCACACAAATTTCCGAACTGTGAGTCAGATTGCAATTTTGCTGGTCGAAATAGCAGATGACGAGACAGTCCAAGAAAGCACTCCAACTTTGCTTGACATTATTTGCTTGGACGTAAAATGTTTCAGATTTATTCTCATAATTTAATCAACAACGAATTTTACAATAAACAATTAACACGGCATAACTAGAGCAAGCGTCATTTCTTCTCCCTTCACTTCGTATTTGGACTCGATTTTCGCCACAAGCTCCGCAGGAAGACCTCCGAGGACAACGGGTGTGCCGGTCATTTCAGCAATCTTCTCCTGGAATTTGGTCAACACAGCGAAGAGTGCGGTTCCCTCGGCTGCCAAGCAATAAACGGTAGCCGCCTCTGTTGCGTTCAACTTGGCGGTTTTTCGGAGTTTCTGGATTCGATTGGTAACCTCGCGGGTAAGTCCTTCTTGCGCGAGCAACTCATCCTCCGTTGTGTCGACGATGATGACCGTCTTATCGTCGGAGTTGACGTCGAACGAACCGCCCAAGTCAATCTTGTTAGGATCGCACTTGTATGTTACAGCGACCTCTTGAGATGTGATTTCGTGACCGTGGATCAATACCAAGCCCTTCTCCAAGAGTTCGTTCAACTCTTCTTGAGTTACTTGATTCTAAAGTTCCAAGTTTCAATTTTAAAACAATTATACTTCATACGGACCTTTAAGTAGTTTCCGACTTTTTTCTGGTCTCCCTTAAGTCTAGCTCCCAAGATGCGGAAGTTAGGCTCAGCTCTGAGCTCCACTCCATATTGTTCCTTATCCTGTGTTACAGTTATCTTCTTCACGTTGCATTCGGACAGAATGTAAGGTTCGAGAGACATTGCATCGTCCAGGAACTGTTGGTCTCGGTTGATGATGATAACCTCTTTTACTGGGTACTTCACTCCAAGTCCTTTCCTATCACGCCAGATACGGATGAGATCAATGATCGAGCTCATGGTTTTGACACGACGCTCGACAGAAGTGTCGATGGCGGAGGTATCAGGCTCAGGAATCATAGTGTAGTGCACGGATTCCTCTTTGGCATCAGCCTAAACTCTATTGTGATACAAAACGTTCTAAAACACCTCAACATACCACATGGCGAAGATTCTCCCACAAATACTCACAGAAGAACGGCGTAAACGGAGCCATAAGACGGACGATGATGACCAAAACCTTCCCGAGTGTAGTGAGTGCGTGAAGACGGTCGTTCAAGTCTTCGCTCTTGAAGCGTGGACGATTGAGGCGAATATAAGAGTTGGTGAGGGTGTCAAAGAACTTCGTCAAAGGCGAAACAACACTGTACAGGCGGTACTTGGCCATTTCATCGCGCACGAACTGTACCAAAGTGTTCGTAAAAGAGAGGATCCAATGATCCATGTCGTTCTCACTTCCGTCGAGGAACGTAAACTCTTTTCCACTGACCTATAATATGAATGATTTCAGCTTTGTAAGAATAAAAGATGTTGAGTTTAAAAGATGCAAAAAACAATTATAATTTCTTGTTTTACAAGAATAAACAAAAACTTACATGTTCGTAGACGTGAATATTCTGAACGAAGAATCGGTATGCGTTGTACCAGGGCAGCATGACGTCCTTGAGAACATCACGAACTCCCTCTTGGCGGAAATTGAGATTTTCAGCTCGAACGACAGGCGAGTTGATAAGGTACAATCGAAGAGCATCGGCGCCGTACTCGTCAACAATGAAATTCGGGTCGGGGTAGTTCTTCTTGCGCTTGGACATCTTCTCACCATCGGAAGCCATGATCAACCCATTGCAAATGAGGTTCTTGAAAGGCGGTCGGTCGAACAATGCCGTGGAGAGCACCAGCAAAGTGTAGAACCAGCCACGCGTTTGGTCAACACCCTCGGCGATGAAGTCAGCGGGGAAATTCTCCTCAAACACCTTCACATTCTCGAAGGGGTAGTGCTGCTGAGCATAAGGCATCGATCCAGATTCGAACCAGCAATCGAAAACTTCTGGCACACGCTTTCAGGGTCCCCTTTCCGGTCTTTGAGGGAATTTCAAGATGATCGATGCTTTCACGATGCAAATCTGTTATTTTCTCGCCTGTTAGGTTCTCCAACTCTTCAATCGAGCCAATGCAAACAATCTCTTCGTAATCATCGCTCGCCCAAAGAGGAATCGGAGTTCCCCAGAAACGATTGCGACTGACAGCCCAGTCCCGAGCGTCCTTTAACCAATTCTTGAAGCGTCCTTCCTTAACGTTCTCAGGAACCCTACAGAATGTGTTTTATTAAGAGAAGCTCAAGACGATTGTTTTTGTGCTTACCAGTAGGTCTTGTCATTGTTCGCAAGCAATTTGGGAATGAGCTCTTCAACGCGGATGAACCAAGATGGCACAGCGCGGTAGATGAGTGGGGTGTCCGAGCGCCAGCAGAAGGGGTAGGAGTGCTTGTACTGCTCCGTTTTGAGCAGGAGCCCGCCCTCCTTTAATTTTTGACAATGTTCTTGTCGGCATCTTTAACGTATTGACCGGCAAAGTCAGTTACTTCCTCTGTGAAGCATCCGCTCGCATCGAGAGGGCAGATAATCTTCGTGTCCTTTTTGATTATTCCGTGAGTTTTGCAAACGTCGTAATCAATCTAAGTCAATTAATTTAAACCAACCAAAAATGCAAAAAGAACCTTACCTCTCCGAAGTAGGGAGCCTGGTGCACGATTCCCGAACCGGAATCGGTCTTCACAAAGTGTCGGTGACAACGCGGAACCCGGTCAACTCTTCCTTCCTGTGATAGAAGTAGTCAAAAGGAGGTTTGTACTGGATGTCCTTAAGGGTTTTGCCCTCGACGCAGTCGATGAGCTCGTACTCTTCAGCAGTCTTGAACAGTACGCTCAGACGGCATTCCAGTATGATGAGCTCTTTTCCAGTGCTCTCTTTTCGCATGTCTAAACTCAACTGTCAAGCTAAACCATGATAGCTCCAGATTACCTTTAACAATGGCGTATTTAAGGTCAGGATGAACACATAGTACAAGGTTGCTTGGTAGAGTCCATGGAGTGGTGGTCCACGCGACGAAGCACCTATTTGGCTGCTCGAGCATTGGGAAAGCCACATAGACTGAAAATATCGAGCTAGAAGGTAACATCAAATTTGTAATGGACTTACGCGAAGGATCAATGACGTCCTTGTAGTTTTGGTTAGCCTCAAAATTGGAGAGCGGAGTTGCACAGGCAACCGAATAGGGCATAACCTTCACACCACGATATACGAGATTCTTCTTGTGAAGTTCCTTGAACACCCACCAGACGGATTCCATGAAGGAGGGGTACATCGTCTTGTAGTCGTTGTCAAAATCAATCCAGCGGCCCATGCGTTCGATGGTGCTTCGCCATTCGGTGGCATAGCGCATGACAATGGCGCGGCATTCTTTGTTGTAGTTTTCGATTCCCATCGCTAGGACATCAGCCGGTCCCTTGATGCCAAGCTTCTGGTCAATCTCATATTCTACCGGCAGGCCGTGAGTGTCCCAGCCGAAACGCCGCTCAACGTGGTACCCATTTTGAGACGCCCATCGGGTCACGACGTCCTTGATGGTGCCAGCGAGAATGTGACCGTAGTGGGGAAGACCAGTAGCGAAAGGCGGACCGTCATAGAAGGTGTAATGCGGTCGGCCTTTGGTCAGCCTGAAGGAAAACGCAATTGGTAAAGAAATCCGCATTCTATTTTTGGTGCAAAATCAACAAAGCGAATCTTGTACAACAAAGAAGCAAAAATTGGCCAACGACTAATGAAAATTTCGATTTTTGTTGCAGCGCGGGCAAAGCATTTGCAAATTTTGTTTAAAATAAAATCTATCAAACTGAATAGACGTGACAAAAAATATAGCCAGGATAAACATAGCTGAATTCAGATGAAATAAAAGGATAGACTTACTCAAGTGACTGCTTGAACACGTCCTTCTCTTTCCAGTTGTTGAGGACCTTCTGCTCTTCGGCAGGGAAGTTGATCTTGTCTGGCACGTCGTGCAGCTTCATCTGAACATGCAGAATACATATAACAGATGAATGGAAACGCATAAAATGATGAATTGCGCGTGGTTCATATGAATGGACAGAACAAACAAACGTAATCCAACTAATCCTAATCCTATATTTCGTCCAGCTCAAACACGGAATTTCACAAATATCTATAATATAAGCGAAAATACGACAAACGCCACAATGTGAGATAGTGAAAAGCAGTATTCGCGGCACAGCAGTATTTGAGGACGCGCATTGCGCGAAATTGCGTCAGCCGTAAACAATCAAACAAGAAATTACATCACGCAAACGCAATAACAGCTAATCTTATAATTATAGGAATTGTTACAGATATAGTCAATACAACCACGTCAGCGGTTGAACAGATACAAAATAAGTAATAACGAATAATATAAGCTAGTAACATCAGCAGCGGACTGCATTAACGTATTTTTTGAAAATCGCGATAGATCATGTGAAATGAAAGGCTGTAAATCACAACAAAGCAATTAAAAGGCGAGGAACAACAAGCTATTTTTCGATTTCGCTAAAAACCCGTAACTATTCTGATTTTCATACCTGCCCCAATACTGCAAACAATTTAAAACAGTGCAATGTGACCGTCGTGGGACCGAAGGAATTAAAAGCTGTGTTGGAGAATATTGAGCTCAAAAGCTCAATAGGCAGATGTTTGAAAAAGAGAGGTGGACTTTCTGACTTTCAGATAGACCGACAGCATTGTCAAGGCCGAGAAATTCAACGAACGACCAAGGGAAAAGGGAAAAAAGAATCGATTTAATAAAGAGTTTCGTCAGAGTTTCCTTCCTCGCCCCACAACAGATAGTTGTTCAAACATTGCAAATGAAAAAGAAAAGTTATTTTATGTATCGAAACCTAACAAATAATGGAAACTGTACAGCGTACACGACGTTAACTTCTTCTGGGATATAATTAAAAGTTGGGTGGACAGATTATGCCTTCGAGCGGGTGCGCATGCGCGTCACGTGAGCGTTGGCGTCCGCGTTCTTCTGTGGAGTTTCGGGCTCAGCGCTCTTTGCCTTCGCGACCGCCTTCTGCGCCGTCTTGACTCCGACCGTCTTCTTCACGGGCTTCTTTTCGATCGTCTTCTTGATCTTCGGCATCTTTACCTCGGTGGCCGGCTTCTTAGTCACCTTCAAAGGCGCCGTCTTCTTTGCCACAGTCTTCTTGATCATCACGGGAGCCTTTTTAGGCATCGCGGCCTTCTTCGAGGCAGCGGGAGCCTTTCGGCTCTGCTTTCTTCGATGCAGTGGGAGCCTTGGGCTCTGCCTTCTTCGAGGTCACCGGAGCAGTGGCCAGCTTGAAACGACCGGCAGCACCAGTTCCACTGGTCAGCTTCAAAAGTCCCTTCTCGACGGTCGATTTCAAGCTCTTGCGAAGGTGAGCGTTGACCTGAAACGATTGGCTTTAACGTTGTCTTCTTGTAGCGACTAACCATAGACATGTTATCTCCAACGCTGTAGTTCGCAAGGATGTACTTGTGGATCGCTTGGCGACTGGCGCCCTTTTTATCCTGGAGAGCTCTGATGGCAGCCTGGACCATAACGACGTAGGTCGGGTGCTCAGACGCCTTTTTCTCCTTTGAAGGAGGAGCGGATTTGTGGACAGTTTGCATCACGCGCGACATCTTTTTCCCTGGAACAAGAGACCACTAAATACCAACCAACAAAACACGCAATGAGATTACTGAACGAGTTGAAGAAAATAGGATGTGCCAAGTCACACCTCGCAGCAAACAAAGAATCAAATTAGAGATCATGGTAGAGGGTGATCGAACAGATCAGACGCCGAATTCATGTGACGCGCGGGAGAATAAAATAGTCAAAGAAGAACTAAACATGCGTACAATTTCGCAGAGATCGATAGGAAATGTAAACAAGCAAGCGTCAAGAGCATTACGAAATAAGACGGCCTAAACCCGCAGACTAAATGGTTTCCGCGCTGATACGCAGCTTGCAGGCGATGTAATCGTGCTGGGAGTACCGCATCATTCAGAATTGTCTGACACTTGAAATCACTCTCGCTTCTCTGCTCGGGCGCGCGTCCAACGTCCGAGACAGACGATGGCGCAGTGATCATAGCCACGTGCAGACGCTTCTCCGTCGAAAGCAATTTTTGGAACCCGCCGCGAGGCAACCTTGTCTGAAAGCATTCTCGGACGAAATTTTTGGAAAAATTGGTCGGCGCTGCCTTCCAATACATACGACTAACGTGTCCACACACGTTCCTAGATTATTTTGTCTGTTGGGTGTAGTTCCTCTGAGTCTGGGTTTTCTGATTTCATTATCATTCATAAACAACTCTTAAAACATACAAATTGTAGCCAACAAAACACAAAATAGTGAAATGATCGTTTTTCCGGCATTTTTGTTGCAGTTATCAGTTCGGCAACAGCAAAGCTCGCTTTCCACATTCCCGAGGAGGGGAGTCGCCCAGTTCACACATCCCGTGATATTCTGAAATCATTGCTTGCGGTTCACGAGGCATACGATTACGTCTTGTGTACATACCTGGATATCGCATTGCATTGTGAGTGTCACCGTAAGACCCCAATCCGAGCATGAGCGAAGCTCGTTGTCTCCATCTAATTGCATTATTTTGAGTGTATATGACAATGAAAAAGCGAACTTACACGTTAGCCTAGCACAGAATTGCGCAGAAGGGTTAAAACATTGAGATTTGGCAAAGGGAGCGTTGGGAATTCGAATTTTGGTGCTATTGTAGAAGAGGTCGATGAATCGTTGATCGAAGTGGGCTCCTTCGTAGCAGCTGAGATGGTGTGCTAGAACAACGGAGGAGGCCAGCAAGCCGCCGAGGAGCAATCGAGCGAACATCGCACTGATCGCACACACTCGGCAGTCGGAAATGAGATGATTGATAAGGTAAATGACATCGATGGTGGGTGCAAAACACAGAAAAGTGACGTTTTCAAACGTGTAGACCTTGAGCGCACATCGTTTTTGCCTGTTTCCATCATCACAAGTTCAAGTTTTAAATTTTATTTTGGGTAAAAAAAGAATTCCGCTCATTTGCAACGCGCATCTCAAAAGACCAAACGTTTGTAACCCACATTTGGTTCCGTTTTCAACCACCCGCTCGCTTGACCTATTAGGGTGACGAGATGTTGCATTTAGTTTCTCAACAATGATTGCGGTCGGTTTCGTGACTTTTTTGCTCGCGGCCTCTGCAGGTGGGTGTATGCGAACGCGCCCTACGGATCCTTCTGGGATCCCGACGACTACTCCGAAAATTACGACAACGGCGCCAATTACTACAACTGCACCTATAACGACGACGGCGCCAATTCCGACGACGACGGCGCCAATTACGACGACGACGGCGCCTGTAACGACAACTACCGGTAAGTGAAAACATCACATGAGTCAACAGCAATGAGTGTCGAGCGTTGTTTGTCACAAGGTCGAACTGATTTTAATCGTTTTTTAGAAGGAACGACGACTACACCCAGGCCGTGCGGGCCAACCTCCGGCACAGGGACGAAACTGTTTGTGGCAAATGGCGTAAAACTCAGTGGAATACTGTATGGAGCAGTCTCCGCTCTCGACTGTAGGTGTGCTTTTATTAATTTTTGTCTCTAATTTGCCCAATTTTCAGCCGATTGCGCACCGTGCGCTTCAGGTCAGAACAAACACTACCCGGACAGCGGATTCTCGGTAATCATGCCGCTCCCGAACGCGAAATCCATAGGGACCCTTGGTGACAATTGCGCTGATTTGTGTATCCAAGGTAAAGACGGGATTTTCTACAAAGGCAAGGAGAAGGGAACCATAGTGACGCTTCATCCTTATTGTTACCGTAAGTTACGAAATATTACGGTAGTCTATTACATGGAATGTTTAGTTGGTAAATGCAACGTGTACACGTTTATTACTCAAGGAGAATTGGTTCCGTCGGGCGCGGGAGAGACCTACAGTTTCGAGAAGCAATTCGACGATCAGTTTGTCGATTTCCGACCTGTCACAGAAGACGGAATCTACTTGACGGCAGCTGGCGTGAGCTGTTCCGGATGTTCTTTTGAAGCCTGCGCCAATTAATAAACGTAATAATGAAACAACCGTCGGTGAAACGTTGCAAACATTGGAAATCATGCAACTTCGAGCGATTTTGCGTTCTCTTGGCCACAATCTGACTAACAAGTCTGTCTCGATTATACAGGTGGTGCAAGTCCCAGACACACCAGCGCCAGAATCTTTCACTTTCATTCGCGAAGAACGCAGCTCGCGCGTCAGGTCGTCTTCGTCTCGGCGCACGTGAGAAACAATGCAGCTCGGAACTGGTCGGATCCTCTTCGGCTTCCTGTATGCCGTCGTCACGTTGGCAGCCCTCGCTACCTCAACCGAAGTCAGCGAGAAGAACGAAATTGTTGAAAGCATCGGAAAATGCGCCGAAATCACGGAGGCGCCCTCTATTCTGGGTAGAGTCCAAGGAAAGAAGTTGTACTACAGCGGCTGTGCGGTGGACATCGAGAACTACTACAACCTGACCGGCGAACATGAAGCATTCCGTCGTTCGTGGGAGAACCCGAGTCGAAGCCGCGATGGTTTGAAGGAAGCGGTTGAGAAGCAGAAGGCGCTGATGGACGAGAAGCTGCAGACCGGAAGATTCCACACGGTTGGTATGATCGTGATGGGCGCGGTATTCGTCGTTGGATTCCTGAGTTTGCTGACGCTCTTTTTCAATTGGTTCAACTTGTTCTGGATGACTTTCCGGGTATTTTTATTGCATTTATTAAGTTTTCGCACTATCTGATGATTTCAGGTTCGTCGCCGCTTGTGCTCGCTGAATGAGAAAATGGTGATCGCGGAGAAGATGCTTGCGCGTCGCAGATTCGCCGACGATCTGATCGAGAAGCTCAGTCGCCTGGCCGAATTCGACGTCGCGATGAACGAAGAGGAGATCACGAAAAAGCTCAACTCGGTTTATGGAGGCGTCGATCCGGCTGCGAAGGGGAATTCAGCTTGAGAAGTGATCGATTTATGTGATTTCGTGTACGAAAATAATAAAAGTTGGCTTGAGAAAAAAGCATGTAGCGTGATGACCAGATTTCGCGTAACACCAGTTTGGTTGCAACGTTTCCATGCAAAGTCCTTTGGTCGGAGAAGCACAGATCGCGAGTTCAATTCGGCTGAAACACCGGTTTTTCGTGTGACTGCAATTGAAATGAACGCGAGAAATCGTTCGCACAAGCAGATAATTAGAAACGTCGGTCTTGAGAAGATGGCACAAATACCGTAAGAATTGACACGTGGTGTGAACGATGCCTACATACGTGTTCGCTCTCGCGCGCCTTTATCTTGAAACAGTCGGTGAGACAAATTTTAATGTGGACGGGCGCTCGATTGATGTTACGTTTGCTTGGAACTGTTTGACATGGTTTGGGATGTTCATGTTGGATTGACCTTGTGATTTGTTTGTTTTTGTAGTGATGTTTCGTGCATGGAAAAGATCGTTAATGTGCATGTGCGATGTGCTCATTCTGTGGGCGCCAGGTGCTACATTTTCGTTTTTTATGACGCGCTTAAAGTTGCAAATGTAGTTTGCAATCGCAGCGAGCGAGATGAGTGCTAAATTTAGACACGCTGACGTCAATCGCGGATCGAACGTTGCTTGACCACGCGCTTGTGCTTGCACGAACATGGAATTTAAATTACGCTTTTGCTTGTTTCAGCATTTGCAATCGCGAGCTGTGTGACGGTGGAAATTGCTATTTCATTTCGTGCTCCTTGTTTGTTCTGCTCCTGTGATCGCATCAATTCTTGCGACGTCATATGCGTACGTTATCATGTTGGAAGGCTTCCTCTAATCCGCACAGCTTCCATCCTCCAAAAAAGCGTTTCTTTATCCTCAAGGTGGCTGCAAAATCCTACAATTTTGGTGTTTGGTTTTTGTTTCTTGACTATCGCTTATTTGATCGAACAAGTGCAAACTGTACATTATTAGACTCACTATAACTTTATTGCGTTGTGTTGACCATTGTATGCGTCCTATTTTCTTCCGATTCTAAAACACTTTGTGATTGTTTCCAGGAAAGGGACTATGAACTCTGGAGCCATAACCCCAACCGCCGTTGGAAACTTGCCATCTCTATTCCAATTCCCTCAGCCGGCAGCTGGCATGGCCACTCACTTCGTCGACGATGGTTATGGTAACTTTGTTCCTGTTTTTATGGCCACTCCGGTGCCATTGGTAGGCAATGTTCCTTATTATGGTAAGCAGTGATGAATTAGTAAGCAAGATTGAAACTTGATATATTCAGCTTCGGTTCAACATGTTGTCTCCCAGCCTCAATGGAATCAGGGCGTCTTGTACAAGTATGCGCAACTGTGATCAACTTATATGAGATGAATTTTTCAGAACATTTGATCGTGGCAATCAAATGGACTGTCGTGACTTGAACGCGAGTATGCGTTCTTTATCTGGTTCAGGCTCTGGATTTTCAAGCAGCTCTGGGTTCTCTTCTGGATCTGGTTCCTCTGGCAGCCGTCGTTTCTCTGCATCGATTAATGGATGTGCCAGCAGCGGTCACGAGTACAAACGCGCGCTTTACAAAACCGTGCACTGTGAAACTTACAGCAGCCTTGGCTCCTGTGGATATGGCAATTCGTGTCGTTTCGCACACGGTGAAGAAGAGTTGCGCTCACGCGACATTGTAATCGTAAGTTCTGGACCAGTTTTGGCTTGATTTTACTGATTGAATTTTCAGAACCGCATGAATGATGCAAAGTACAAGACTCGCTACTGTGATAAAGTCGCCAGCTTTGGAGCATGCCCCTATGGGCAGAAATGCAAGTTCATCCATCCTGGAGACGTCTTACCTGAGTCCGATTAGTTGTTGAATTAATTCTTTAGTATATTGTGTATTTGGTGGTATTTTGCTCTCTGTGATTTTCCGATTTTACCCCGTGTATAAAACTAACTATCTTTTCGTGTTTGTTCCTTGTTAGGCTAGTGTGAGTAATAACGTTTTCTACGATGTACTAATCCACATTCTACAATGCGATTGGTAGCGCTAATCGTACCCAATTAGCCAGAAAGCATCACCATATCCTTGTTCTTATAATCCCACGGGCTGCCAAACGCTTTTTTTCATATAAATAAATAATTTAGGCTTCAAAGAGCAAAGTCATTCTTCGCTGATTGCGTCCAGTCCATTGAATTCCATTGAAAATTCGTTTTTAGCAAACGCGGAAAATCGAGAATTCACGCGCCTATTTAGGGTGGACCTGCACTAGTCGTTTGTCGGCCATGCATGCGATAATGAATTAACTCGTCGCTGTTTTGTTCAACGGATTGAGGGGGAGAACGCTTGTTGACGTGGCCGCAATTCGAGTCCAATTCTAGTTGGCAACATGTTTTTTGCGCCCGTGAATGTCTAAAATCTGTGGCCTGAAATGGCTATACCGTCAGCGTGTCTGAACTGTCTGGGCACTCTTTGGTTGCAGCTTGGGGTTCATATGCCAATTTCAACGCCAATCTAGTTTTTTAATGAAAAGTCGAACAAGCTACCGTAGTCTAACATTTAATTAGTGACCTCCAGCAAACTAGGGTGAATGACGTGCGAGTGCTCAGGACGTTCTTGTGTCAGTTGCCGTTATTGGATTAATGTTTGCGAGGTCGTGACATCTATGATCTATGGGTTTTCTTAGGCGGAAGTGCATTATTCATTCGGCACTCGTTCTTTGGACATTATATAACTGTTTGTAGACCCCGACAGTCTGATCTTTGATTATCTACAACTGGCTGGTTCTGCCTAGAGCCAATCATGCTGCGGCACTACAGCAGTCACCCGCTATAAACAAAGGATTTTCAATGGTGTTATTCGTTCGGTCAACCTTTTTTGTAGTATTTCCTACATTTGTAGATCTTCCCAGAGCTTTGATGACTTTTCGCGCTGTCTGAATCACGGCCTAGCCTAATAAACTCTGGTCTCTTAGCATTACGATCTTCTCTGCCCAGCATTTGCGCACTTTGGCACGATTAGACGGCACGTTTTCCAGACTCAATGTCACTGCGTTTATTGGATTGATTGTGGCGCTGTTCCGGCGCCCTTTTGCGCGTTTAGGTCATTAGCTTAATGAATCAAGCTGGTGGTTCGGGCGGAGTACACACTGTTCCCGAGATGCGATCTAGATCGATGGTGCGGCAATCGCCGCATCCAGAGAGGCATTCGCGTTTGATCACCACCCGTTTAGTTGATCGAAAAGGTCGCATACTTAAATAAATCCCACTTGAAAAAGAGAAAACATGACGTGTTGACGTGCTAATGTTGATTCAATTACCAAAACAAAGCTGCTCTCAAATGTCAACCTCCTATTTAACGAATCCACCCATGAGATTAGTGCAAAATTAAAAATTCTATTTTCGCTCTCTAATTCTGGAAATCGCTGCTTTCAACCAGGTGATTGGGTCGACATTTCAAGTCAACTCCTTAGATCTGTGGCATGAAGGTGTTCGGCGTGATTCTACGTTGGTTCCCTTGTTTGCAAATCTACGAATATACTTTTGGTTCAAGAGGGTACTTCCATCATGGCTTCGAAAAGCCTTCAAAACAAAAAGAAATATGAGATTACGGTAAAGACATCTAATTATAGAACATTTCTGTCATTTTCCCAACGAAATTAGGTTTTACGCCCAAAAACATAGCGTCGCGTAATTTAATTAATCAACCCCACCCACCTACATGTGAGAATAGATTATTGTTTCACTTTCGTGGAGCGCACAACGTCTTATCGTAATCTAACGACAAAAATCATGTTGATGTTTCCGATGTGAGATGATTTCTGATTTCCCAACTCTACAAACATTAGTCATACATGCTTCTAATCGCGGGCTTTGCGAATCAGCAACCAAGCCTGTGAGTCTCCTCCCAGCGTCCTTTTTCACCGATAACCAAATTGACTCTCCTCTGCTCAAGAGCGGTCGAACTTTTCGCGCGTATTCCTGGGAAATGTCCTCTCCACTCAATTCGCTTGTGCGGCGTGTGCGAGCGCGCACTTGAGTTGCAGATAAACGACGGAAATTTGTTTAGAAAAATTGAAAAGAGAAGAAGGGAAAGACGTGTCAGCAAAATGTCAACAACGACGGTTCCAACGTTGGTTTGCCTCTCGTTTGTCGCCCTCTTGCAAATCGCCGTTGCGCAGAGATTTAGTCGATCATGTAAGTTATATTTGGGTTTAGGTCGAATTCGAAGCTTAAGCACGTTTCGGATTGTTAGAAAACATCGCTAACAGCTTGGCTGGACAGAAAGAACTGGATCATTTGAGGTCGCATTTGCGCTAGGTCGATTGACCTGTTTAGCTCTCAAGTGTGTCTAGACAGGCTGACTGACTTGACATATGAGCCAAAGGTCGCAATCCTCGGGAGTCCATAAAATGTTAAATGTTTTGATCATCAATAAGGAAATGAACCTATTAAACGTTCATTCTAATTTAAACTCGTCTGTTTCCCATAAAAACAAAAATTAATTCGCTAATTGTATTTTAGGGATGGACCTCACTCCAATTCCGCACTTTCCATCGCCTCCGCACTCGGCACACGTGTTCCGCAGCCTCCTGAATGAACGAAACGAGAAACTAGCGCGTGAGGGTACGCTCGAGCGCACTCTCGTCGGTGCCTATTTCAACATGCTCGGAAAGTACGGTAAGAAGCCGGCCAACCTCGTTCACGGCGTAGAACATCCTGAAAAAGACACCGACAATGGAAGTCGGTCATCGTTTCCGTCGCGAATTATCATCCGTGACGTCGCGTCGAATAAGATCCGAACCGAGCAAGAGCTTCCCTACGGATCGTCCAAGTCCGCCAAAGCGCTATGTGGAATGATGAAGTTGTGTTAAACAGCCGAACATATCTTATGAGAAGGAAACAGTTGGAAGATCTGAAGACATGTGTGGCTTGTGATGGATATACAGCGTTAGGGTTAATATATGGTTATAAAACGTTATTTTCGACCCAAGCAGTGATAAGACAACATGCACAGCACGACAAGCAACTCGAAACGACCCGCACAACAAAACTGTCCATGTGCAGACAAACCCCAGACTGTCCATATTCCAAAACAAACGAGATGAAATTGATATTGATTGATAATAAAACTCTCTTTTCGCTCTCTATGTACAACATATCTTTGTACGGCAAATGAAAGTTGAAAAATTAAGACACAGTACATCGATTGACGGGTCCACGACGAGAGCAAGGATTGAAAGTTGAGACCGTCCCCCTAAACAAACAGACTAAGCACAACACAACGACAAAAGGGTTAACCTCTGATTCTCTTCATTCTGCAGCTGTTGAGCCAAACGACGATCCATCTCTTCGGGAGACAGCGCAGCGGCGGCACCTTCGCTCATCATCGCTTGCAATGCGCGAGCTAATTCTTCATCATTCGCAGTGTCCGACACTGGTTGTTTATTATTAGGTTGCCCATTTTTAGGCTTACAATGTCGCGTACTAGCGCTAAAACGAAGAGAATCAGAGGCGCTGAAAGAAAAAAAAAGAATAACTTACTGATTCTGAGGTCCAGGACAATCGTGATCGGTTGTGTGACGATGGCCGATGCAGAAGTTGCGTCTGCACATGCTGCAGGTTATAGGTACGATCTGAAATTATAGCCAACTAGTTCGCAAGTTTATATATTATCTCGGATTACCTCCTTCTTCCGGCACCCCTTCAAGGAGCATTTGTTCTTGTATGCGATCTTCTTCTGCGGATCCGCTTGACAATCACGGCCAATGTGATCGTTCACCTTCTCATCGACGTTCTCGTTCTTCCCGGTCGGCACAGGTTTCTGGCAAAGCGGACAAACCGGCACCCGAGCGTCCTTCAGATATGAATTCTCGCACTCGTGATGGTCGTAGCCAACGTGCGACTGACAAAAGTCCTTGTTGCACGCATCGCAGCGAGCGGGAAGAAAGTCGAGAAATCCGCACCGTTCAAAAGCGCAATGAGCTCCGAGATCCGGAAATTCTGCCATACCGTCACGCGCCAAAGACCTGGAAATGATTTACATAATCGGCTTTTTGAAATGACTAAGACTTTACAGTAGTTGTTGTCGCGGAAGTCACGATTACGTGAAAAACAATCCAGAAAAAAAACCCCAGGGAAGACAAACACGACAATAGAAAGCGGGCACATATGTGCAGTTCAAAGTGGCGAAAATCAGGAACGCATGCATTTATTCACACAGCCCTCAGCGTAATCACTCATTTTACTATCATATCAAAGCTGACAAAAAGGCAAAAATTCCATTTCGAAATCGACGAAAACGCAAAGAAAACTTGTATATTTACATCGCGCCGCAACCCGCCGTTGCGAGCGAGAGTGAGAGATTCGAATCGCGAACAGAAACAACCATCATCAGAAAGAGGAAAAGTCCATCTTGTAATTTTACGCTCAAAAAAGCCTGAGGAGCGATTTCCAATCCTAGAATTCCTTGTTGCGCAATCTACGGATGAATAAAATACGTAAATAAATAAATGAACGTCCAACAACAAAATTTCTAAATTTATATTTTACTGATCACTCAGCCCGACGATCTAAGAATACAAATGCTTGGGTTGATTGGGAATCTTCGAGAATTACTTCAAACAACCCGCCAACTGTCCTATCACAATTCCCGGCCATGTTTCAACACTTTTTCCTCTCCTCGATATTTACATAGGAAAGCGCGAGAAACAAATGCGGTCTCATTTAGATCAAATCCGAGATCACAATCCGCAACTCACTCCTTTCCTGAACATTTCTACACGAAAAACCACTTCATCGAATCAAATGATACAATATTAGGTGTAATACAACAATAAAAGGTCAGAAAACCACAGGAATTCTCGAATATTACAGCCATGTGATGAAACAGGTCGACGACCACACACATAGGTCAGATGATGACGCTGACGTGGTGGTCAGCGGTTCCCTTCACTGATCTCTCGGACAACAATTCGCACATTCATTCGTTTATCACCAAACACATTCATCTGTATTTTGACTTCAGTGCGCCTTCACTGCATGTCTTGGCACGAAAAACGGTCCCCGACGAACGAAATCGCGTCTGTTGACGACTGGCTTACAATCGTGGTCGCTGGAGTGACGATGCGACAAGCAGAATTGCATCTTGCACAGGGTACACGTGACCGGGAGCAGCTGTAATGGATTACTGTATTGCGGTAACAAGTGACGGTGACCGTACCTCCTTCTTTCGACACTTCTCAACGGTACAGTATCGCTTGAAGATCGCTTCCTTCGCCTTTTCGCAATTATTCTCCAGGTGCGCTTTGATTTTGGCCTCGGCGTTTTCGTTCTTGCCTGTAGGGACCGGTTGGCTGCATTGCGGACAAACGGGGACACGAACATCCTTGATTTTCGACTTCGTGCAGTTGTGAGTGACGTAGGAGAAGTGCGATGCGCTGAAAAGGAGGAAATCAGGCTAAATGTAGAATTGGGTCTGATCTCGTCTGAATGATTGCTTCATGTTGACGCTGACAGCATGTCCGACACGTTTGTAAGGAAATCCCACTTACCAGAAGGGTTTCGAGCACATATCGCAGTGCACCGGAAGGTAATCGAGTTGATGGCACATCTCGTGCGAACAGTGGAGTCCGAAATCAGGGAATTCAGCCATTTCAAATTTGGTTTCCAGTCTGAAAAGAGACGATATAAATGGATGGAAAGTGCTCTTAAAAGCAGTGCTCTCTGTTTGTCATCATTTCGCAATGGTCTCGCCGCGAAAGCGATGCGTCAGTATCAGCGATACGAATGACTCCGCCCTACCTCGATCAGCTGACGATGAGTGAGTGATTCGAGTTTGAAACAGGATTTCGAAAGTAGCTCGATGTTTCTAGAACGTTCGCGACGTTTCGAACATGAAAGTGCGAACCCGGTTCAGACACTTTTCGACTACTTTCATTGCTAGCGCGACGAATCGACGAAGATCAGGGAGGTTAGTGCTGCCTGTACGCAACGCAGCTCACATGTTTTACATACAAAGCAGCCGAACGTGAGCAAAGAGCCCAAAATCAGCTGTCCGGACATACGAGAATCCGTTCCGACCGTTTTTTTTCTACGATAACAGGTGGTGAGGGCTGGATGGATCCATTTGTTCATTCATAGCATCACAGAAAAACTACAAAATGTGACCAAAGTTGCGACCAGTTGATGGATACTGTATGCTTGAACCACAAAGTCACGATCAGTACAGAAGCGCACAAGCCAGATTCCGAAGCGATCTGTAAACCTCGTACCTTGAGCGGTTCGGTTTGGATTTTAGCGCGAAAATCGAGTGTTTGAAGAAGCGCACGCACATGACGCGAAAGGTCGATTTTGTTATTCATAGACGCGCACGTGCCCGAGTGTTTGCTTTTAACTTCTCAATTCTTCAGGTCCACGACCTCAGACCATAACCATGGCTGCAATTATACAGTCGACAATTGGAGCCTTGGGCTATCGGGACAAAAAAGGCGTCTATCAGAGGGAGCCGGATTGCTATGGTAAGCTTTGCTAGATTTTGTAACGCACTCGATCGAGCCTAGAGGAGTTATACAATGAAACGCGGGAAAGAACGCGTTTTGTGGGGTTTTGACTGATTCGGGTCGATCAGCTCGACGCACGAACCTCCCTAACTTCTTTTGGGTTGATCTAAAAATGAATAAATTCCAGAATCCATTCGTGATTTGATCACTTTTCTCCGCAGCGATCACAACAAAGCCTTCCGGAAGATATGTGGCGACCAGAACATCATAAAGACGGATTTGGTCCCAATCATGTCGGCATCCAATACTCCCGACCAACTCTTCGACGTAGCTCTTCGCCTCGCAATCAATCTTTGCCAACCTGTAGCGCTTGTATACCGCGGTGAGATGCCAGAAGAACGAGACGAATGGAAGCTGTACATCGAGCTCGAGGGGAATCTGTCCAGAGCGAAGCTAGGATTTGCGAATCAAGCGTTCATGACTGTTATCTGCGAAAAGATTGCTCGCTACTTTAGTTTGGTTCGTTTGAAGGCGGATTTTCGACCATCTATCGAGCTGTTTCAGGATTGGACCGATCGGATGGAAGCTGGCAAAATGCTGGTAGAGCGGATGATGCTGCTCCTCAAATACGCCTTGGCGATCAACAGCGGCGAGAATGACAAACAGCGCACGTCGGAAGACATGAACACCCACGACAGGATTCTTGTTGCTTTCTTGGACTCTGGCCTGGGCGATCAGCTGATTGAGATCGGGTGCAACAAGTACGAAAGGGATTTCCACCTTCATGTTCTGGAGATTTTTGCCCTACTCTTAATGGAACACGTACGCTCTTTCTATTGTTTATCTTCTATTACGTTTTTCGTTTAAGAAGCCAAAGGACGTATATCTAGTGGGAACAACGAAACAGAAGGAAATCAACGAACAGCTGCTGAAGAAGTCCGTGGAGCAAGAAAAAGCGAAAATTTTATCTAAGAGACGCGCGGTCGGATCTCGTCATTCCGCATTTACTGGATCGTTTACGGTCAAGGGTCTAAAAGCCGTCAACAAGGAGAACGATATGATTGTTCAACGGTATTGCACAATTCCTTAAAATCCATATTTTCTTTGGTCTCTTGTAGTATTATCGAGGACCCAAACTCGGTGAACCACTTAACTGAGCGGAAAGTGCGAAGAAAGGTCAATCGGAAGGAGTGTCACATTGACAAAACGCAGTCAACCCATTTGTCCAGTGAAGAAGTTCGCTGTAAATTGAAAAAGTTTTATGAAACATTCATGCCCACTGCGTTTTCGACGCTTCTTCGAAATGCCAAAGAGCCGGCTTTTGGTTCCCGAACTATGAGTAATAGAAACTCCGATGTTCACTATTTCCTCGCAATGCAATTGGGTTTGGAGTATTGCCGCCTAGCGAAAATGCCCTATCAAAGTGTAAGTCAATTTTGCCGTTTCTTAAAGCGGCCGACTGAAAGGTTCTTTCAGGTCTGTGATATTGTAAGTAAGGCAACGTTCCATCACGTGCAGACGAATATCATCGAGAACCTGGAGCAAATGAGTGTCAACAAAACCGAAGCCAAAGCACTCGGCACTAAAGTTCAGTATGCAATTGCTGCTTTCAAGGATCTAGTCCTTTGGTAAGAGCTGCAGTTACTAATTGTTCTATTTAGCAATGGTTTCGTTTAGCCTTAATCATTTCACCACAACGACTGAAGGCGATACACTGGAAGAAGTCAAAGAACTAGCGAATGAACTTCTTAAACTAGAAGAATACCGCGATACGGGCTTTGATATCTTGAAGAAGTTTTCAGTGCGTTGTAATCACATCACTGTCCGTACATTTTGAAACCTTTTAGCCGGCTGTCATGTCAAAACAGATTCTTCGCGATTTGGCCGTATTCATTCATTTCTATATGCGAATTATGGAACGTAGCTTCAAGGAGGGTGCCTTGCGTGTTGTATCTAAGCGCCAAAAAGTTCATCGCCGACGACAGAAGAAGAAGGAAGCGATTTGTACGTTTTCGTCCGGGAATTTGTTCAAACGATCCGCTTTCAGTGAAGGAAAACGAGAACGCACGTTCAGTTGATACACTGTCCGACGGAGAACTTTTGACCACTTGGGAAATTGACGTTTGCGATCAGCTGTCGGAACTGTTGAACGGTTACGGTTCTCCGAATAGGGACGTCGCTGTGATTGATAGTCTGCTGAAAGTGACCTCCGAGCAAGAAATGTCATTTGCTATGCTTTTGATTCAACGGCAGTTGCGTGAAGGCAACATTCCGGAAGCCCTTGGACTGTATCAAGCTGCTAGAGAGCTCTGGCCCGAAGGGATGTTCGGCAGCGATGACCTAACCCCTGAAGAAGAATTCAATGAACTTCACGAAGTGTTCTTTTCCGATTTTGCGGTAATCGCTAAGGAATACGCTGAGGAAAGAGAGAAGGTTTACGGCTCGGAAGCATTTGTGCAAGGCGAAACAGCCGCTGATTACATGGAGGGACAGTATTCAGAAGAGGAAGAAGAGCGTGATCAGTACACTACGAAAGAAGTCAACTTTGACTTTGAGGAGTATGTGATGAAGTTTTCACGTCCGGAGGTTCTCAAATGGTACGAGCGTCGGATTGGAGTGTTATGTAGCCGAAGCATCTCTGTTGCAGGTACTCAATTCTATTTGCTGATTACGAACGAAATCCAGAGGATGTGAACAAGTGCGTTTTGAAAATGATGCACAGAATTGCTTTCGACCATTCCCAACCATCCAGATTATATCACGTGAGTTCGCACAAGCTGCCGAATCCGTGTGCACACATGATGCCTTCAGGTTTCAATATTTCAAACGCTGCTCAAACTAAAACAAGAGTTCAAGGGCTTGTCCAACTCTGATATAAAAAAGCACAAACATTTCCAGCTTTATGAGTTTGGCTTTCATCTTCTGAAGAAGTTCTTCAAATGTTTTGCTGAGCGCGGGGGCAAATTGATTCCTGAATTACTGTTCTGGAAAACCTCGAGTGAAGTCTTCGACATTGAAAACGGTTATGGCGCATATGAGTAAGAGGAGATGGTGACTGTGATTTGTGTTATTTTCTTCTGTTTAGGAAAGACAGAGCTACCAAAGGTGTTTTATGGCATGAAGAGCTAGAGGAGGAGTTTGAAAAGCTACATGCAGAATTTATGAGTTTTGAGGACAAACCTACAGGAATGGATGTGGCTGATTTCATTGAACACAACTTGAGTGAACCACGAAACCGAAAACAGATTATCAAGCACATCAAAAAGTTGAATTTGGGCGTCGGAGATCTGAGAATTACGAAGCGATTAACGACCGCCCCTAAGAAGAATCGGTAAGTCCCTGTTCGTAATCTTTGTTTTGTTAAATTAAGTATGTTTGCAGAAAACAGATAAAGCGACATCGGATGAACACCGTAGAATATCAACAAGCAGATATAAGAAGACGTCTTGCTGCCCTTGGAGAAATTCCGGAAGACGATGGTGGAGAAGCGCGTGCTGCATCTCCTGAACTTGACTTCTCCGACTTTTCTGAAATTGAATCTGAAGATGATGACGACGTGCCACCAGCGAACGACAATGACGGTGTGCCACCGGTGAACGACGATGACGATGTGCAACCGGCAAACGACGATGACGGCATGCCATCGGCGAACGTATTTGAAAAACGGAAAATTGCCGAGATCGATTCTGACGACGATAACGACGTGCCTTCAGCTAACGTGTTTGAAAAACGGAAAGTTGCCGAGATCGAGTCGGACGACGAAGACGGCAAGCCATCGGCGAACGTGTTTGAAAAACGGAAAATTACCGAGATCGAGTCTGACGAAGACATGCCAGCTGGAAACATTGCAAAGCGCAGGAGAGTCGTATTGAGCGATGACGAGAGTGATAATTAAATACGGGCTTGTTAATCATATGTAAATGAATGTTTTCTGTCCGTACGAAGGAAGGGATGTGTGTCGTCACATCCTACACCAAAATCCGTGATTAGTTCAGAACATTCTTTATGGAGTGGAAAGGCATGAGGCATCGAGACGCGTGACCACGTTTGTCAAAAGTGGTGTGAGGCGCACAAGACAGCGAATGATGGCGAGAAGTATGTAGATGGGTTGGAGCTTTCGCCAAAAAGTTCGAGCGCACAGGGCACGGCGACGAGACAACAACTCCGTGTCATTCCAGCTTCAGACAGATTCTGCGAAAAATGAGACGCCTCCGCGTCATTGGCAGTCGTCGTGGCTGTTCAGTCGTGCAGCGAACCCCATCGAGAGGTCGGTTTCACTGCAGTCGTTGAGACAGTGACGTCCGGCTGCGCAATGAAGTTCGCGATTCCAGCCCTCCTCCTCCTCGTCTTCGCGGCATCGAGCTCAGATGCTCAGATTTGTAAGTCTCTCCCTTACGCGTTTGTACTAATAAGTCGATTGCAGCGATCTGCGTATACAGTGACGTGAAGGAACTCTTGGATTCGTATGGCCTAGTCGGCTACTCGCTGGGCTCTGTGTTCGCTGCGACGCTTAGAGAGGTTGTCGGGGATACCACGAGTTTTCCACTCGATCTCTGGAACGTCTTCAAAGATAAATTGGAGCCTCAGTGGAGTGGTCAGTTTAAGGTCAAAATGTTTTGTTCTCATTACGTATTCAGCGAAAAACCTCTCGCCAGTCGTCCGACTCCATCAAGTAAACAACAACATATTCGCTGTCAATTTTGCAAAGCGAACCACCCGGAAGGGACCAGACGGAGATCACTTGTTAGACGCGGGTGCAAACGTTAATCCAGTCCGAATGTCCATGATCGACTTGAAGTGAGTTCATTTCTCGTCTCCTTTAGCTCATTTTCAATCATGTGGTAGGTGGAACACGCAAACTCCTGTAGACTTTGAAAACAGTGTTACGTTCCCTTATATCAATCAAGTGCCGTATGCCGATCCCAACCATGTTTTGGATTTCTACTCGCGCGACAATAAAGTGTACTTGAACTTCGCTGCTCAAACCTACAATATCGATACCCTGAAGAACGAAACGTACAATAGGAAGCGAAATCCCGGATATTGTGTAATTTGACCGTAACTGCTCAATTTTGATTCATGTAGTTTCTTTTAGCAAAACGCAAATGCGCTTGTCGACAATGACGATGTTTGCGTAAGTCGTGATGATCGTTTTGGCAAAATTACCTCGATATCTGGTGATGTGATTTTGGCAAGAAAAGTGTCGGACGTCAGCTTTACAACCTACCTTGCACAGAAGCCTACCCTCGATGTACGAAAGGGTACTTTCTTTTACATTCTGAAACCGGGGTTTGTGCGCTCTTTTCTCATTGTGAACTTTGAGGATTTTTCAGCAAAGACAAGAAATTTTGCGTATTTGCACGTGGATACACGCAACTGTTCGCAGATCTTCTCATCGCACCTCTGCAAGCTCATAATGATACGCCGGCCGCTCCTGGTATTCCAGAAGAGACGAAACCATCAAAAGAGCCACCAACACTGGATCGCCGCCAGTCGCTAAAAGAGCAAATGGATGTTGTGACCGGCCGACATGTGGATACCGTGAAGACTTTCATGCAGAAGAAATTTGAGATTTTTGAACTCAAGGGAAAATGTCTTTATCGTCACGCAGCCGTTGAAAGTCTTCGAACTCTTCTTGCAGTACCTGCAGGTTTGTGCTGAAATTACATTTCACTGTCTCTTACTGTAATTTCTAGAATGTGCGTTAACGGATGAAATCACTGCCGGCCAAGAGCCTTCAGATGTTGCTATTGTCAGTAGCGAATCGATGGTTATGATTAGCCAAGGGATTTGCTTCATTCTCCCACTTCCTGCACCGTAAGTCACCCACCACTCCTGTTACAGGTCTCTAGCCTGGCGTTGCTATTTTAGCGGAGAGTTCGTAAAGATCGACTCAAAAGGCCAAAAGACGCCATTTGGCCGGCAGGCACAATTCATCAGAACGAAAAAGAATCTGTTTGTGGTGAATGAGGGGCCTCAACTGCATCAACTCGATCTCGAGAAGCCTCAGTGTCAGTTTAAAGAAGTTAACGAGTGGAGCGATGACGTTGAATTGGTAAGTATAGTGAATAAACTATCCATTTTCAAATAATCTCTTGTAGAAAGATCACTTGTACCGAACTGTCCTAAGCCGATATCACTACATGGACAGTCGGCGTTATCCCGATACTGGCAGGCCTCTGCACGTGCTGCGTGATACGGGTATTCGATACTTTGATCAATTCATGGAGATCAGTGCCTTCGGTAGCATGCGTCCGATGACCCTCGCTTATCTGAATAATCGGACAGTCATAGTTGCCAACAAATTGTAAGTTCGGAAAGGTTAGATTCAGATTGATCATATGCGAATTTCAGGCATTTCAACGAGGAGCGAGAGCAGCTGAAACTCCGCGATTTGTACAAGAAGGCTGTGCAAACCACACCGTCTAGTGGCAATGGTTCCTCGTATTGGGTCTACAGAGTCGCTCTGCCCTTCATTCTCATCAGCGTCTTCGTTTTGTTGGCTGGAATCGTACTCTTCATGTACCGCGGGGTTGCTTTGAAGAAGTCAAAGACTGCGATTGAGGATAAATCGAAGCCGCCGACTGCAGATCAATCGAAATCAGCTGAAAAGAAGCATTCAACTGAATCTAAGGATGCTACAGCTTTAACAATCACGCACACAGTCACCGATGCGGAAAAATGGAACGTCACACCGGTTGATGATCAGAAGGACAAAGGATGGAACGGTCTCGACAAAGCCAAGAACAAGAAGAATAAGAAGAAGAGCAAGAACAAGAAGTCTGCCGAAGGGAAGTCGGCCATGAGGTCTGTTACCGGGGTCTTGTCAAGATCCGCCGACGTCGATGAGTCCGCCGAGGAGAAGATTCACGTGGCTACCGACATGTCAATGACTGGTGATGTTTCGAGAACTGGTGACTTGTGAATATGTTTATGATGTATCTCGGCAATAGAATGCGTAGCGATTACATTGGGAATTTGCTAATCAATACATTGGGAGGGACATCAAACAAGCGAGGGATCGAGTCAAACAAGCTGCACGGCATAGTCGACGTGGTGAGGTCGCGTTCGAAGGTGGTGAAACGGTCGAAACGGTACTGGTCGTCGGGATAGTATTGTGTGCAATGGTTTTTGAGCCAGAGGCTGTAGACGGCGTGGAGCGGTGAGATGAACGAGAGGAAGTCGAACGATAGTCCGAGTTTGCAGATGAGAACGCAGGTGAAGAGGCGAACTTCCTCGGGATCGGTGTGCTTGGCGGTGCGGTTGACCGTGAAGCGAATGACCGACTTTTGCACCGAATCGTTGGAAATGTGAACGGGTTCGAAACTGTGGACGTGTTGGACGATAAAGAAGACGCTCCACGTGTTCATCAGGAATTCGCGTTTTTGATTGTTCGGGGTGAAGGAGAGGACGACGCTTTTCGAAACTTCCATCAGCATCGTGGAGAAGATCTGCTCGGCTGAAACCGCATGTTGAACAGATCCGATGTACCGTAGCTACAGTACCTCTCTTGGACTCGACAGCGCAAACTTCTTTCGGGAGATGTGAGAACAAGGAGAGTTCGACATGAGATCGATCTTTGCGAGGTCCGCGTTCCTTCTGCACAGCTGCAAATGGTTTTATAGATTACGGTTGGCAACTCTGGAGTTTGAAAATACCGTCTTTGTTCATTTGCATGTCGTAGCACTTCTTGAGGCGACAGGCCGGACACCAGTTGCGGCGCGTTTTGTCGATTACGCAGTTGTTGTCACCGGCTGGAACGTTTCACGATTAAACAAAATTGACTTTCGGAGATTTGAAGACGCGACATTGCAGCCCGAATGTCTGATTTGCAGCCCGAATGTGGCGCAATAATGTGATCGCTGCGCTTGTCACTTATGGGTAACCGTGCCGGGACCATCAAATATGGAAACTTCCCAGCTGATGATTTTTTAGAAACGTTTCATTATTTCTGGCTCTTGTTCAGCGCAGTCAAATGTGACGTAAAACTTGATGCAGATGCTTTAAACTTACAGATGCAATTGTATTTGATATTCCTGCGAACACTGAAACATTTCACTCTTTCCATTAGGCTCGAAATTGACATTTACCTACCTTCGCTTGAAAAAGCAGCTACATCCATCACACGTCCATAGGCCGTAGTGCCTACCGTAGCTCTTGTCGCCGCAAATCTGGCAGGGGAAGGTGGAAGGCAGCGAGCGACCTAGCATTGTCACATAAAACGAGGGAAGTGAGGGGGAATGCGAGAGGTGGGGAGTGAAGTCCTCGGAGGAGGGCGTTCTCATTAAGCTCGTGTCTTCGGGGCCTAGAGGAGCGCAGTAACATACCCATGATTGTCGTGGTTGGCTACGGTGGGAAAGTCGTTTGCAGGACGAGGCAAAAGTCCGAAAGTGCGACGCGAAGCCGACGGCAAACAGAAGTGCGCCGCCGCCGCATTCTGTATGCGCGCGTTGGCTAATTGACACTTGATCCTTTCGGGATAGGTTACCTGATTCGGCAGCCAATTAAAGGGCGCTACACACCCGTCAGAGTGCGTGGATTTGTTGAGCAAACAAAGGGAAATGAAAATAACAAAAAATTGAGTCAAATTCTTTCGTTTGGAACATTCCGTCGCTGTTTGAGATTGTGTCCGCGGGAAAATGGTCGGAAATCAACCGATCTGGCACAGTTCAGTTGACCTTCTCATTTCAAGCACAACACAACTCTCCATAATTTGTCTTTTCTCACAATAATGCACGTCGATGAGCAACGCCACCGTAATCCTTTTTACCCAATCTCTGATTTGCCTCCCACGGTCGTGTTGTTAAGTTGTATCCGCTCGGCGGATTTTGGTTTCATGAACTTGTGAGCATTCAAACGGCATTCTGCAAGTCAGGATGACGTTTCCTGAGAAGGTCAAAGTCAACTGTGTCGGGGAAAGTGACTCTGTGTCCGCGGAATCCACTTTTCGTTTGATTTTTGACCATTTTCCCGCGGACACAAGAATCTTGCTTCCGGCTATTAGCGGCGATTGTTTTCCTCGTCTCTGCAAAGTTGCAGGCGCAATTCTCACGATCCACGGCATCTGAGTCACTCCTGCAGGCGATCAGGTGCCTCAGTTCCTCTTTCGAAAACCAAAAATCGCGAGTTTTCGGTCACAAAACGTGGGAAGATGCCGTTCGCAATCAAAATCTTTACTTTCCGTTCGTGTAGCGAGGCGAGCGTGGCATTTTCCACTCAAACCAGCTCTTTTGTGCTCTTATCAGCCAATAAGGTTTCAATTGCGATCTCACAAAGACTCCGTCAGCTGACTGCAACGTCTGAACGCATTTAATCATTCCAACTAGGAAGCGAAACGGAATCATGACTGATAATCTGTCAATCGCAAGACCAAAAATTGCATTTTTCTCTTGTTTGCTACGCAATCTACAGCCTCTGGTTTCCCATTTCACCGACAAAACGCTTCCTCAGCGCTCCTATCAGTTCGGTCAGAGATCATCACACACATCAGATCACCAAAATGCCCCTATTTAACCACTCCAACCCGAGCATCACTTCAGTCTTCACTGAAATGAAGTCGGTTTGCGTCCTCCTCGCTCTCGTCTCCGCCGCTTTGGCCGTTCTCTCCCCGGAGAGGCTGTATGTGCCCAGGACTCTGATCGAAGCCTACAGCCTGTCTTTCCAGATCTTCGGCGGCTCGCCCGTCGCCTCCGGACAATTTCCTTTCTTCGTCCAACTGACGCTGAACGGCGCCAACGGTCAATCGGTGTGCGGCGGCAGTTTGATCTCGAACCGCCACGTCCTGACCGCGGCGCATTGCTGCCAGGGCTCTGTGAACGATGGAAAGGCTGTTCTGGGATTTACTGATCTGGCAAAACTCGACGCTCCCGGTGTGCAGAACAAG
>MQUG01003994.1:0-64807 GCA_007213375.1 Steinernema feltiae | reverse complement strand
CTGGAAGGATTGATAAAGTGAGTGTTCAGTTTCCGGTTAAACAAAAAATCGAATTTCAGACAATCTTGACAAAATCATGCAATTCACATGTTCTCTCTTCGAGTAAATTTGTTTTTACAATGCAAACAAACCAATTTGCAAAATTGGATTGCTTTCTTTGTACAACTTTTGGAGCACTTTAAAATTATTCCTGACTGACTGATAAGATTATTTTTCAGAATTGTCGTAATAGCTGAGCACGACAATCCGAAATTTCTAATGTTGCCAACAGAATTCGCAAACCAAGAATATTCATTAAACCAGTTTATTAGTTATAGTTCAATAGTATTTAATGTTCAATTACAGATCTGACACTTCATTAAGAACTATTTATTGTCGCTGAAGCAAAACACGATGAGCTACTGGAACTGCGAATTTGAATTCATCGATGTACTACAGGAGTCATCCAAAACGATGCAATCTGGCCGGCTTCGCTTGGTGTTGTATCGTTCATTTCGGTAATCGCAATAGTCGCGAGAGTCACGCTTCCGCTGGCCGTATTTCAGTTCTTGAACGCTTTGCTGCAGTTGCTGGGATTTTCGTCGCTCTGCTTCCAGATCAATCAAGACATTTTTGAACTTGGTTTCGTAGTTCTCTTGACTTGACTTCAGCTTCTCTTTCAAGTCTTTCACAGCTTCCTCGGACTTTTTCTTGAGTGCTAATCCGTGTTCCTCCCAGCTGCGTGCTTTGAAAGCGTATCGCTTTACTTTTTCTTGCAGTTCAGCAATGGTCGCTGCAGATTCGTTCAGGTTATTTCTGTTCGGCTCTGTAGACCGCTCCTCTGTTTTCAGCTCTTTTCTTCGAATTTTCTGTTTTTCAAAACCAAGTGAACATTCTGCTTTTCCAGTTCGGCTATGTGCTTGTGCGCAAGACCCAAATTGCAAGTGAGCTCCTCGATCTGCTGACGAAGCTGCTTTTCAGTTTCTGGTGAAGAATTGTCCTTATGATCTGGCTCCGACTGTTTGGTTGAACTTTCTTGATCTTCATCTTCATCATTTATTTCGACGACTTCAATTTCGTCGTCGTCAATGACATGGACTTCGTAGTTGTCATTCCAGGTGACGCTTTTCTTTTTTTTCAGCTGACAATCTTCATCTTCCAATTGTTCCTCGACATGGTCTTCAATCTGGACAACTGGAACTTGTAGATCGCCTTCGAAGTGTAGCGCCGTTTTGCTCAGCGCCGCTAAGAAGCTCCGAAAGAGCTGAGTGACGTACTGCGCGGTCGATTTGCGTGTTTCAATGCCGTGGACGAGTGTTGATAGGATTTCGGCAGCGGCGAGAAGAAGTTCAACATTTGTTTCAGGGTCGAAGCGAAGCTGATCAACGAAGAAAGTACAGGTGTGACTGGAGTCGATTGTTGCGACTTCTTGAAAGAACGGCTCCATGACCTCAAGGATCTGTTCGGCATCTTTGCTCGCAAGCTTTTCGAAGAGTTTCTCATAGGACATTCCAACGATTCGGGACATTGTGGCTGTTCTTTTTGGTACAAACGTTTTAATGAACGCATGCATATATATGCTTTCGAAGCAATGCGCTGGAGGCGACGTGCATTGCTTTCTGGACGACGCATTGCTTTCCCAGGTTGGTTGCGGGTTTCGTTTATACGTTCAATTACAGCGATATACCTGTCGTCCCTTTTAATTTTGACTGCTACTGCTAATGACTGCTACTCCGCGGATCGATAACCAATTACCGGATGTCCATTCGTGAGTTTGGTCGTTGCTTGTTGTTGTCCTCAAAAACACTGCGCTCCTCACACGCATAACTCGCACCAATTTATCACGCTCATGGGGTTTTAATTCGGACACAGTCGACGTTTACTACTCTCGCAGCCTCTATTCTAACTAAATACTGCTATTCGTAGATTTGAACCATTGACTGCCGGAAAGACTTCAGAGTTGGACGTTGAAGTACTTGGTCTGCTTTACTATTTCAACTTAAGAACATACTGCAAGTACTGCAAAGTTTTTCCGTACTTGCATATGTGTTGCGTGCTACTATACCATACCTTCATAAATAGGATTTGGATGCTCTGCTTTACCGAGGCTGAGTTTGCCACATTTACTCAGCAACGGTAACGTTGAGCATCCCGATTCTAAGTCCTGTCGGTATGTGTACTCAAATGAAGTAAAGAAGACTGGTAAATGCAAAATTTGCAGTTGTTTTTGCCTCTATTTTACACATTTGTTAAGGTTAACCCAACAATTTAATCTACCATAAATCTTCACTGCTCTCGTGTCACTCTTTCATCTTCATTCGATCGAAGCAAGACGACTGCAACCGACTGCGACATATCTTGTTGAAGGCACGACAAGAATTCTTATTCTAAAAATACAACAACCGTTATGCTTTGGTTTGCATTATGGAGTTGCTGTTTGGTACGTCAGTTTGGTTGTCATGTAATCTAGGATAATTCTAGGATAAAAAACAAGCTACATAAAAATAAGCAAAATATGACATCATTTAGGGGCATGGTATTCATCGCACTCCATTAGCTTTTGAAATTGTTCCTGTACCTTCGTACCTGCATTAAGTAAAAATTTAATTTGATAGTTTAACTCAGGAAAACCACAGTTTTTGTGTTAAACCTGTCTTACTAATCAAATTTCCATTTTCTTTCTATCACTTCTTTGTTTTAAATGTGCAAATTTAGAATTGAACCATTGACTGCCGGAAAGACTTCAGAGTTGGACGTTGGAATGCTTGATCTGCTTTACTATTTCAACTGAAGAACATACTGCAGGTACTGCAAAATTGTGTACGAGCTTAATACTTTCCGTACTTGCATATGTGTTGCGTGCTACTATACCATACCTTCACAAATAGGATTTGGATCCTCTGCTTTACCGAGGCTGAGTTTGTCACATTTACTCAGCAACGGTAACGTTGAGCATCCCGATTCTGAGTCCTGTCGGTATGTGTACTCAAATGAAGTGGATTTACTCTCTTCCTTTTTTAATATTGCTAATGTTGAAAACTTCTTTCCGACAGTTATTCAGCTACATTTTTTAAGGATGCGCTGGAAGGATTGATAAAGTGAGTGTTCAGTTTCCGGTTAAACAAAAATCAAATTTCAGACAATCATGACAAAAGTGCAATTCACATCTTCTCTCTTCAAGTAAATTTGTTTTTACAATGCAAACAAACCAATTTGCAAAATTGGATTGCTTTCTTTGTACAACTTTTGGAGCACTTTAAAATATTGAGTAAATGTGGCAAACTCAGCCTCGGTAACGTTGAGCATCCCGATTCTGAGTCCTGTCGGTATGTGTACTCAAATGAAGTAAAGAAGACTGCAACCGACTGGTCTTTTGAATTCAAAGTTCGCTGCTCCCGCTTGGACCAGTGCTACTTCTTCATAATCTGCAAGAGAAAGGTGCGCTCAGTTCTCTTGCAAACTGATTCACCGACCGCTGGCATTTGCTGATACAAATTTAGTATTTTATGCTGTTTCCTTGTCTATCTATTTTGGTAATCGGCAACATATCTTGTGGAAGGCACGACAAGAATTCTTATTCTAAAAATACAACAACCGTTATGATATGGTTTGCATTATGTAACTGCTGTTTGGTACGTCAGTTTGGTTGTCATATAATCTAGGATAATTCTAGGATAAAAAACAAGCAACATAAAAATAAGCAACATATGACATTATTTAGGTGCATGGTATTCATTGCACTCCATTAGCTTTTGAAATTGTTTCTGTAGCTTCAGTTCCTGCATTAAGTAAAAATTCAATTTGATAGTTTAAATCAGCAAAACCACAGTTTTTGTGTTAGACGATTTGTCTTACTGATCAAGTTTCCATTTTCTTGGTAATCGCTCCTCCCATTTTTCTTTTATAAACGATTGCTCGGTAGACAAAGAAACCCAGATTGTTTCAATCACTTTCAACAAACATGATTCGCATTCTCTTGCTCGCCTTCATCGTCATTCTCGCGATTGGCATGACCTTTGCTACTCAAGGTGAGATATACTGAATTTATTGATCAGCACTAAATATTAAATTTCAGGAGTTGTTCCGCAGGACCTCATTGTTAACCACTGGGGAAAGCGTGCTGCTCATGTCGCTGTTTCTCAAAACGGTGCCAGCGGAACCGTTCTTAATTGAAGACAAACTTCCACTAATCTTGATTCCAATTTTGTGTTCTGGGTGTTCTACACGTTCGATAAAAATTGTCTTGGCAAATGTTGGTCTCAAACACAAAATGACAACAAAACTACAATTCGAGAGTAAGCAGCTGATTGTTGAGTGTGATACTCCAAAATTATGAAAGATATAACTTTTAAACTGCCTTGTAAGTAAACTTTAATTTTCTGAGAGTTATCAGGTCGTTTACAAACTAAATCTGTCATTGGTGAAAACGCTGAAAAGATACACACCCTCACTGTTGATAATAACACCCTCCAGGAAGTTCTTATTTTAGACCTCAAATAACCATGTTACGTAGGGACGGCCGAATTCCATTAATTACAGGTTGGTTCACGGCGGCGGCAATGAAGTCAGCATATGTCATACTTCTACACGTTTCTTACCCACTGCCTCAGTTTTGTTCTGCCATGGATGATCTTCTTTTCGACTACATCTTGACAATCATTGGTCTATTTTCGGCTTTGACGGTGTTGTCAATGATTGCATGCTACTGGATTTGGAACGTTTTTAAGAAGTTAGTGTACAGTGCGGTTGGAATCTAAAATTATGTTGGTTTCAGCGAGAACGCAGCCAACTTGGGCCGTGCTATATAAGGACTTCGTCGAATGTTCTGCTGCGAGCTCCATATCACGCTACAAAAAGCAATGTAAACTTGACAGACAGACACCGACACTAACAAGAATTTAATCAGAATTCAGAATTCTTTAGCTTGCTGTTGCATTAGTGTATAGTCTTATAAAACGATTTTGTCTTTTCATTTCTTGGGTGCCATAACTTTCTAGTCTGTCACATCAACCGATATTCCGGTTAGCAGTGGCTTAATGACTACGTGTGATAATTATAACCTCCGTGAGACTACCACTTTGTTATATCTAATTTATTTATCAGTCGGCCGAAGTGCAGATACAATGTTCGAAATTCTTGAGGTCTGCTGTTCTATTAGTGGTTCATCTTAAATAAACGGTTTTGTTTTTCGCAACCCTTGCTACTCCTTCAATCAGGCGGGTAAACGCACAGTAATGACAAAACATTATTCGTAACGCATAAAGCGAGGCGCCTATTTGTTACGAATACTCCTTGAGCGGGCAGGTGACGAGAGACAGACGTATGTACAGGCACCGGCGCGGAGAAACGTTCGTGTTACGCACGATGACGTCAATTCTGGCAGAAAGCCAAGACAATCCTCTAGGTAACGACTGACAGACACAAGGACGTATCATCTCAAATTAACGTTTTTAGGGGGTATTTTCTTACAGAAGAAACAAAAACTTGCAATTAGCCCAGTAATTGAGAGGAAAAACAAGAAAGTACATATCCCTTCCGAGATCCGAGAATGACTTCACAGTGTTGCATACAATATACAGTAAACAACAGAAAGAAAAACCCATTTAAAGGGCAGTCCATTTAAGTAAGAAAAAACATCTAACACAGGAAAACTGTGCAACTATAGAAGATGAATGCTTCTTTCTGAGAGTTCATAACATAGGAGTGTCCACCTCAATTTTTGCTTGAGCTCTTGAACGCACTAACGCTCGGTGTCGCCAAAGTGTCGTCACTCAACGTTTGGACCAGATACCGTAAAGTCAGAGATTAAAACAAAAGCCGGTTTGGAATAATAGTCACTATGCAGTCACATTCATGGTAGTAATTGTTGATGATAAACCGGGAATTGTATCTGAATGTTTGCATAACTTTCAAGGTGCTCACATCTTACCGAAATGCCGGTTTGACGTCGCTCAACTGACTACATTGTGAGGTTCAAAATTTGCGTGAGTTTGTAACATTTTCTTTCAATTTATTTATTGTTTTTTATGGCCGTCCGCAAAATTCTCATTCATATAAGCGTTTGTGCGCATTTGTGGCAGTTGTGGTCACTAAACGGTCAGTCAAACCTTGTGACAACGAACGTACGAACTTTACAGAAAAATATGCATTGAGTCGCAAGACCAATAAGAAAATTTGCATTTGTCCGTCGTGCTACGCAGCTAACTAGATATGCGTAGTACACAGCCCATCCAGCGTTTCGGGCTTCCCTACTTCTATTATTAATCATCAAGTATTAACCTTTAATTCTCTCCGGGTTTATTTCCATATCAGCATCCAACTTACTCGTTTGTACAGCTCAAAGTGTGTGTCTAGCGCACAGGTTATTCGATTGAATGTTGGAAACGGTGTGTTTCATATCGTTACGAACGTCCCACTACCTTAGACATGTATTTTCAATGTTAAATCAATAGAAGAGGTTTATGACATTGAGTACGTGCTATGTGCGGGAATGCTTGGTTATTTTTTGCATTCTTTGAACGCCTTATAATTTAAATGTTACTCTTTTAGATTATTGCACTCGTGCACAATCAATTGTGGATTTTTCATGGACGATTTGTTTGCAAGGCCTCTATTGGAATTCTGTTGGAATTTTATCACACATTGTTGGCAGAACTAGAATGTCTGCCCTACCGTTGTTGAGTTGAAATATCAAAATCCAACAACGGTAGGGTAGACATTTTGGCTTTAGCATACAGTTACATTGTCACATTTATTCAAAGTTCGCTGCTTTTCAATAATGCAAATCAAAAGTAAGTATTTTTGAATGTTGCCATTGCCTTATTTTGCTCTGTTTAGACTATCTCCGACATCTCCGAAACGAATTTTACAAACATTCTTGAAAGTGGACATGCTTCTTCAGAAGACGTGTTGCTCATTATTATGGCTAATCTGTTATTTTTCATCTCAATCAGCAGTGCGAAGTTGCCGGTCCTTGTATTGTTGAGTTGAGATTTGAATAACCCAACAACATCAAGGGCCGACACATTCGCCTTGCTCAATGCGATGACGCTGCATCGTTTAACTAGCATTTGATGAGTTCGTTTATTTAGTAAATTCCGCTTTTACAGTTACGATTGAAAATTTGAAAATTCGATTTGCGATGGATAGGACAAAATTCATGTAGTATTTTAAAACAATTAAATAACAATAATAGATCTAAAATATGTCGCTGTTGCGTGCGAGAAAAAGACATTTTGATGGTTGAATGCAAACATATCTCAAGCTGGCTAAGAAATTGAACCAAGCGAAAAGTCCACCATGCAAATCCTCTGGTTGATTTCTAAGTTTTCAGTGCTGTGTTGTTTCAACGCTTTCTGATCTAGAAGCAATTATTCTTTCATATTTTAGTTTACTCAGTCTGACATTTAAAGTTGTCAGTCGTGACTGATTACTATATGTTTCAGGTAGATGGATGTGTTAGGAGTCCTATCGTGCGATTTATAGGAATGTGCTTACATGGATGTAGAGTTGCAGTTAAGCTTCCCGGAGATGATACAGACCTCAACCTACCTGTTGGTTTTAAAACTTCACAAGTATGCTAGGAAACCTGCGCCAAATTCTTATTCAATTTCCTTCATAACGCTTTTTACAGATTCTAAATTCTAATCTGCTAGTTTTAGCATTTAGCTAGTTATTCTTAGTTACATAGCTAAATCAGGTGGCTAAATGACAGACTAGACTGCAGGTATATTGCTGAATTCACGCAAAAAAGGCTTTACAACAGCTCAGGAGCGATTGCAAGCATACAAAACTGGACTGAGCTAGCAAAACAAACAGCTAATTGCGCTTTATATAATGAAGAACGGAGACGCTTTTGTTGTGTTACCAAGCATTCATGTTGAGATTATTTCATATTTACCCGTGCTATACAATAATATTTTATCGCATAATATCGAGGAGTATATCTCCAAAACAACATATCAAACTCAGCAGCCGCGTTCAAGCAACAGTTTTCTAGTAAACGCTCAACTGGAATTCTCATACAACTCCAATGAGTATGGGAAGCGTGCGTCAATCGCTTATTTCTTGCAATCAAGTTGGCGCACGTTTCAATGTCGCGAGTCGTGAAAAACTCCGCACAAATGACTTCTTCCAGTCGTCCGCATTCCAGCGATCGTTGAATGATCGCGTCGAGGGCGTCGCTGTGTGCTGTCCATGCGTCGATCAAATTAAAAGTACAGAAATCCGGCAGCAGCTTCAGGAATTCAGGACAATTTGCTTTGAGCGAAATAGATGTTCGAGCAATTGGAGTTCGCAACCACTTCAGGAGCGTCGGATCTGACGGCGTCGCATTCGTCCAATTATGCTTGGTCATATAACGGTTGTCTGTGTACAAAATCACATCGAACTGGTAAAAAAATTGGTGATCGGCACGATCGTACGTGTAGGGTAGGTTCATACCATAAGGGCGATGAGCTTCATATCCTCTACAACCAAGACTGTAGTCGAACGTATTCGTTTCAACTTTGTACACAACGTTGAAGCAGAGAATAAGTCGTTTCCTAAAAAATACTCTCGAAAGGCGGCTGAAAAGGCCAGGCTCCGTGCTCTGCAGTTCGCGTAGCGCAGAACATTTAAGAAGCCGAATGACGGAGTCGGCGAACAAGACAGGCACGCTGTTCATACTGCAAAAATGACTAAAAATGAAAATCGCAATGACAATTGTTCTACATCGCATAAATGTACCGCAAAAGTCGTAATGCGATGCGAAAAGGAGCTCTCGCACGTCGCTCTGACTGGATTTAGTGAATGCATTGCATTGATTAATGCATATTGTCGTGACAGCGACAGCGACCTAAGCCTGATCTTATATTACGCCTAGGCCGAGGGCATAAAACACAAGTATTTGGGTTCTTTACGCAAGCTTAAGCACTCCCTGCGCGTGATTTCTGTTGTTTTATCGAGGTTAGTGAGTGCATTGTATTGATTAATGCGTACTGTTTTATTCCCGCATGCTTCGCTTGCTGTCAGCACTTTCAGCAAATCTGGTGATTTTTGACGGGAAAATGCAAAAGTTCCAAAACTCGAAAAAACAAACAAACAGCTAATTGCGCTTTATATAATGAAGAACGGAGACGTTTGATGAATAACTGTCTGTTTTAAAACTTCACAAGTATACTAGGAAACCAGCTCCAAATTAGTATTCTGCTTTCTTTGTAACTCATTTTACACATTTTAAATGAAACCTTTTAGGAAGAAGGAAGGAAATCTGATTTGAAGCGATAACCGCAATTAGCTGCATCAGAAGTTCACTTGCTGTGACTTTATTCGCTGTGTTCATATTGTTCTATTTACTGTGGATCTGAGTAATCATTTTTCTTTTCTCAGCATCTATTTTTTATTACTCTCAGAATGCTTGCAAATGCACAGTAAAAAGTAACAACTTGGGTTACTAATCGTCCTCTTCATCATCCGCGTCTTCAGCCTCTTCGGCATGTTTCGCTTGTTCTTCACGAATTAATGCAAACTCCACATCGTGTATTTTTTGGATCTTTTCTAGTCCTTCCCGTGAAAAGTGAGCATTCCACTTTTGGTTTTTCATTGCATCGGTAAGTTCTTCGAGACGAATAGCTCTAAATGGCTGAAATAAACTTTTTACATGAACTAAAGCTAGAAACAAACATTTTCACTCGTTAGTCTGGCCATTTCATGCTTACACCTGGCTCGCAAGACATCACCAATATCTTCGTCCATTGCCTGTTGTAACTTTTTTGAAACCAATTCTCGTCTGCCGCTTGTGTCCAAGTGCCTCGAGAATGTTTCAGGAGAAGGGCGACGGCAAAATGATGTGGACGCCGATAGGTCGCGAAATCGTGGCATGCTCTGCAACTCCAGCTTGCGTTCTTCTAATGCCTGTGCTCTTTTACGTAATTCCATTTGCAACTCATGTTCTTTTATTTCTTGTCTAGTTATAGGCCTCGTGCCTTCCTCCCAGTCTTCATCAGTAATTGTGAGCCAATCTCAAAAGGCAGACGGCATTTGTAGTAAAACAATTACAGTCTTACCAATAATGTCTCGTGCTTCTGCACAAAGTTCCTCCGCATTTTCTGGTTCTTCTTCATCCTCCTCTTCGTCTTCGTCGTCTTCGTCATCGCACCAAGATTCATCGTCACTGTCTTCGTCAGCCACTTCCATTTCCTCTAATCTGAGCGCTAATAGCGCCTCATCGACGGGCTCGACGAGTCGAGGACAAGTAGAGAAATCCTCTTCCTCAAATGGCCATTCTCGTTTCTGGCCTCGTTGATCTCCTTCCTGTGAAGTGCCTGCCGTATCTTCATCCATCGTCTGAAACGAGCAACCTTTCAGCAAAAACATTCACTCAAGCAACATGTCCTTTCGCACAATCAGAACGGACAAGGACTGTTACGGCATAAACACGGGTGAGGGATGCTTTAAGTCAGGCGGCGGTGGCGATGTAAACGCCTTCTAGAGTGGAAGGACAAGTTTGCGGTGAGCACAGAGAGAGTAACGCGAAAGCCGAATGGCGATGTTTTTTGAGTTTTTTTGTCTTTAATCAATGAGCGCGGTCCGCAAAATACCACGGATCAACAATGTAGGCGGAAAGTGCTCATGGTTATGCTGTACTTTGAATAGTTACAGTGAAACGATAAAAAAAACAAGAATAGTAACCAAACACTAGAAAAAATATGAGCACAGGCAGGAGTCGAACCCGAGACAGGCGATTAAGAGTACGGCTTAACCGACTGAACTAACCGAGCGCCGAATGCACAGGCGCATTTGACATTTATATAGGAAATATTGGTTTTCCTAAGAAGCTTCGAGTGCCAGTGATGTAGCGCTGACGATGTCCATAAACGTTGCCCAGTGGCAAAAACACGCGTCCGCTACTAGTTAAATTACAACAGTTGGCGAGGCGGTTTTTTGACGTACTCGTTGTTTGTAATAGTATAACATAGTATAAAATTTAGTATAAAATTTGTAATAGAATATGCGGACCAGACAGAGCAACGTAACCGGAATAAATGTGGTCATCGGACGATAGTGAAAATAGTGATCGGCCGCCGGCCGTTGACTGTTATAACGCATGTTACTTACTCTTCGCACGTTCGGTCTCACGTACTGATGTCAGTAGTCTGTGAACAACGCACGCACTGCTTATTTTGCGGTTGAATTTTGCTGGCTAGTTCGAAACACTACACGGATTTAGTGCAAACACCGTACATGCCGTCAATCGCCCGGCGAGAGCGACAATTATGACTGAACGCTGTCCTCCGTATTTGACCGATGCGGAAACGACTTTTTCTTTCTGTGAGGAAATAATCAATACATATAAGCTAATGGATTCGTGCACATGCGCGAAATCCTCCCATGCTAAACAATTGCGTATGAAAGATCACTCGGCGCATAGTACATTGCTTTTATTGCTCACACGTTCGGTCAGCAGCCGGAGTTTATGTGTTCACATAGTTCACGAAAGACTGTCGAACAAAGGGTCGAACAGCTTGTTCACAAAGTGTACACAAATACAAAAAAAACCATTTTCATCTCGCCGTTTGAAGTCTCGTTTACAACGATCGTCCATGCCTGCGAACGTGATTGCCTTCCTTAATCGAATTTTGCAATTGGTGTATTGGCTTCGATGGATTTCTGGTAGCGGCAGCTTGAGTGTGCAAGATTATGAGGAAGGATTAAAACACATTCCACACATCAAGATGCTTATGCTGCTTTTGGGGTGACAACATGCTTCACTGTGCGAGAAATCGTTTGATGGAAAGCTTTAGGATTGAGCAAAAACTCACAACAAAGTATCAACGAATTAATCGTCATTGCAGTTTGGTTAAATTCAAAGTTGTTGTTAAAACATCTCTAGAACCACATCATACAACAGGATATTCAATAGTAGATAATCTAATCATGTTTCGGACAAACCTCAAGTACAAACACCCCGAAGATAAAAAGAGAACGCATTAAACGCCCAACACAAATTACAACACTTCTCATGTTTATGCTCCACTGATCTGAATGTTAAATCTTAAGTTTTTCAGCCCATTTTTCTTTTCAAAGTGCATTTCACAACTAGGCACGCATGACTCTACGCTCTATCAATAACCCATTTGTGAAAAAAACAATGCTCAGCCTGGATTCAGTCAGCCTTGCATCATTAGGGAAACAGTAAAGTTTTTCTCAATTTGGTCAATTTGGCCGTCTCAGTTGGTCATTGTTGTATGCATGGCCACCAATGCTGCATGAAGATTGTCATCTTCACGACAAAAGCGTGGACTTCACGTGCAACCGGCCTCATTCATGTTCCCTTCTAACTGATCTTGAAGCAATAAATTCGTTTCTGTATTTATGCACACGTGAAGAGCGTTAGGGAGGGTCTCTGTGCTACGTCTTGCCTAGACCCACACATTGCCTTCAAAGCAACCGCCGCATTCGCGATCCAGCAAAGGAAATTTCTATTAACATAACTGAGACGAATCGAACCAAGATTTCGAATACTTTAAAGAGTCTTGTATCATTAGAGAAATAGTAAAGTTTTTCTCAATTTGGTCATTCATTGTTTGACTACCGCAACGTATTGCTGACTCATTCTACCTCAAAGTGAGCTTGGCGCCAAACGTTCTGATCGTCGCGCACCTTCAGTTGCTGCTCAAAGCGCACTTTAATGCCGTTCAAACCGTCGTCTCTTCCTCATAAATGCGTACCCCCACAGTTTTGGCGTTCATTTCGACGTCTGTCTCGCCGACGACAGACCAAGCCGTGAAGTTGCACTTTACTGAAATTTGCGAGCGATTGGCCATCCGGCGTTGTCATTGCTCGGCGGCTCGCTCCGACAGTTCATCGTTTTGCGCGTGAATCGTTTCTCGGTCGTTTCATTTGTCATAGCAGTTTGTCACTAAAAACTGAATTCAAACGTTTTCAGAGATGAGACCGTTCTGGCTGGGAACCTCCGTTATTGTCGTTCTGCTTTTCTTCACGTATCTTCCACTTTTCTTGATGCTGATTGAAGATCAACAGGACGAACCGCATCTAATTGAGCAGGAGTTTACCATTGATGTGTCTATTATTAGTGAAACTGAAGAAAACGACTATTTCATAGAGGTAAGGTTTCGTTTAGCAAACACCGACTCGAATTGCGCCCGCCAATTCAACTAGTTTCATTAAAAATCTGTCTTCTTTATGCAAGAAGTACAGATGCTAATTACTGCAGAACTGTCAAATCCAATATTCACACAATTCTAGGTGGAAGCGATTGTTGCCGATGATCATGACCAATTCGTAATCAGCACAGTCGAGATCATTGAAGAAACAGACGACGAGGAAAATGAAAATGAAAACGAACTGAAGCAAACCAGCTATTTTGATATCATCTTGTACATTTATGTCGCTTTCTGTGGCTTGTCCTTCGTCGTGCACGCGTTTTTCTGATCGCCTTTTGCATTTGTTCTAATTTCCACCATTGGTTACAGTGGCTACCGTAACCTGTTCAACACAGATCTTCTGTCTTTTTACTTGTTTATTTGTCGCGCAAAGTAAACTTCTTGTTCTAATGATCATTTCAGACCAAAGCAATCGAAACAGTTGATGGGTTGCATCGGCAATAATTTAGCTTAGCCGCTGGTCGCGGCGAACAGGCAAATTTGAATGCCAGCGCCAGCAGATCAGTGTCCTCCTTTCTAGCGCAATGCGCTTGCAGGTGTAGAAAAAACCTCGCTTGTCACTCCCCGATCACCCCAACAGTGAGGCCGGAACTGTGCCCGTGTGCAGGGAGGCACGGAGAGAGCCACAACACTCATTCGGCTGCCTCTACAGTCCGCAATTTGCATTCGTCGCGCAATGGCGATCAATCGCGCTTCTTGCCTTTTTTGGAAAACTTCTCACGTAAATTTTATTTTCAGATGTCCGTTCTTGCAATTGCCGTCATTGTAACTCCCGTTAACGGACTGCTCAGATACGAGCCGCCAAATATTGAAGTCCATGCTTTAATCCATCGCGGAACCATTGACGTAGGTGCAGTTTCATACCACTTAGAGCGTTCAATAAGATGAAGCATGCGACAACAAGGCCACCAATTGTGGGTGCTGGCTTTTAGATGAAATCGCAGCAGTTTAAGGGCTACAATAGCAGTTCTCACAACTTTCTGATGTCTGTTTGCACGCGTAAAACTACTGTCTAAAAGTTGCGGTTGCTTCAATAATTTTGAGAAATTAAATTAGATCATCCGTTTTTCGGGCACTGATGGCAGAACAGAACTCTCAGTCAGAAGCACTCGTTGCATTTAGGAGCATAATTGAAACGGTATCACGGCGGTATTCTTTTATTGATTTCATTCTTGCAATAGAACCAAACTCGGCGTCTAAGCTAAAGAGAACAATGCCAACCAGGAGTCCTTTTCTGATCTGTAGCCATGCATTTATGCCAATGTCCACGTAGCTAAGAAGACTTGTTAATGCAATTTTTAACAACAAACATTTGCTAATGTTAATCAATTTTACGGTCCAAATAGGACGAGCAGGCTCCTGTCACGAGCAGGCTTATATGATCCTGTTTTGATTGGTCTCAAAAGTTACAGATTTACACGTTTAAAATTATTATTCAGGAACCGCCACCTCATCCTCATTCAATCTTGGCCGTTTTTATCGCGGCTACATTTACGCTTGCCATTATGGCACTTCTTATTATCCGCATTGAGGCCAGGTGGCACCCGATTGAGCGCACGGTTCTCTGGTAAGAAAATCCTATGAATTGATAAGCACATGTGCATTTCAGGGTGCGTCTGCTCGTTAACTGAAGACACCGCTTCGGTCTCATGAAGTTCTTGTTCTCTGTTTGTCTTGTTCTGTGCAGAGAATAAATAATGTTGTATTACTTACAATTAGTGCGAAGTTATACTGCTTAAGTTATACCGTTATACCAAATTTATTTCGTATATCGTAAATGGGGAGTGAAAGCGTCGTCTTTTTTGGGATTCTCCGGTAAGTCAAGTACGGGTTGGACGATGGCTTACATGCTGGGAATTGGTAACCGTCTGTTCCTCGTCCAAATCAATATTTTGTAGCGATTGAAGAAGTGACGAGCGACAAAAAGCATGCTGCTTGCAGGCAGTGCACCCAGATTTAACATCTGAAAGAAGACCGCGATTGAAAAATGAACAAAGCAACTTTCTTTGCAGCGCTTAGCGCGTGTGATAGTCGGCACCTGGTTGTACTGCTTCAGGTCGCTTGTAGACAGATGATGTGACGTCGAAACTGTTTTCTTGAGCGCTACAGCTTTGGTTCGATTTTTCGAAAGTTGCGGCGTTTACTAAGGGCGTTTTTCTTGTTACAGTAAGGACATTCTTAACTGTGGCTACATAGCACAGGGCTGTTTTGTGTATGACGAAACGGACCTTTGGTACGATGCGATGGAAAAAGATAAAACGTTAATAGCGTCTATCTTCCTAGTCTTGTGCAGCAAAAATTGAGTTCTCGGCACTTTCCAAGATTAATCGCAAGAACATAATTGATGTTATTTTGATGGTCCTAATAGGATATCTAAATAGCTGACTATAGGATTCTTAGTATCATTTATCTCTTTTTTTCGCTGCTGAACTTTGCTCCCTCTTATCACACACTTTCCTGTCTCGCTTCCTTCTTCATTGCTCCACTTCAGATTGTCCTTTGCTTGTTGGCTTTAGATGCGTTTAGAAACGCTTTTGTACAGTTAATCTAACCTACAGGGCCGATGCTGCTTTAAAGGTGCTGCTCGATCGTTCTTTCGTCGACATTTTTGTCGCTGACATCGATGTCTGGGCTTGCTTGTGCAATCTTATCGCGGGTCGTCCTTCCGCACCTTGGAATAGTGATGCCTTCAACTGCACTATTCCCACGCACCGCATCATCGGGGAGACAAGGACCATCTATTTTGTTCATTTGGTCGTCACACAACAGAACATTTCATGAGCTCACAGCTCACTGCACGTTCAATCTTGTTTTTTTGCTCCGCATATCTAATCGGTGACATTGATTTTCAGGTGATTTCCTCCATCGAGTCGTCTCAGAGCCCCTGCAAGTGAATCTGTCAACTTGCTGGGCATTTTATCGATTCTGACAGTCGTCAAACCGCAAACATCGTTTCCACTGGAACGTCAGTAGCTTCGCCTTTTCGAACGGTAAGCCATTAACGCTTTTAGCGGCATATTGAAATCCGACATGGTTCCAGGTGCGCATTCAAACTGGCCGCCGACTCTTTTTCGAGCCCGATTCTTTCGACAGTGTTACCAAAGAAAAGCCTCCTTGGTGAATTCTCGTCCGCAATGAACTCGCTTCGCTTCGAAACCATTGGAGAGAAGAAAATTGCCGTTTTTGACGAATCCTTCGAGAACGACGATGAAGTTGCGAAGCGCATCGCGCTTAACAAATCGTCGAAGTTCTCTGACAACGCCTTCGCTGTTTGCAACATCGCTACTGTAGTTGAGAAGTTCTTCGAGTGGCGTCGGCGCCTTCCACGCGTGGAGCCCTTCTACGCAGTCAAGTGCAACGATGACCTTACTCTAATGACTGTGTTAGCTTCGCTCGGCGCCGGATTTGATTGTGCCAGCAAGGCGGAGATCGATGTTGTGCTAAACAACAAGCTCACCTCGCCCGATCGCATTGTCTACGCCAATCCGTGCAAGACAAGGAGTTTTGTGAAGCATGCCGAGTCGAGAGGGATTACGATGATGACTTTCGACAACGAAGAAGAACTTTTGAAGGTCAAAATGACTCATTCGAATCCTCAGTATGCACACAGTCAAATGTCCTTTTTTAACCACTGTATATAGAATGATTTTGCGCATTGCCGTAAGCGACCAAACCGCTCAATGTCCGCTCAATGTGAAGTTTGGAAGCGAACCCGTCAATGACGCCCCGAGATTGCTTCTGAAGGCGAAGAACGTCGGAATCACGATCATAGGGATATCGTAAGTGCGCTAATTAGATTATAATATGTCCATGTTTTGCAGATTCCACGTTGGCAGCGGGTGCAACGACCCATCGGCATTTCGAGAGGCCGTTTGCCATGCGAAGCGGCTCTTCGACATCGGTCAAGCGATGGGACACCCAATGAACCTGCTTGACATTGGAGGTGGCTATCCTGGATCAGACGGCTTGAGCATCTCCTTCGCAAAATTGCGGACGTCGTTGGCGGAGCGATCGAAGAGTTCTTCCCCGAGTCGTCGAATGTTCGTATCATCGCTGAACCTGGACGCTACTTCGCATCAGCGCCTTTTTCGCTCGTCACGAACGTAATCTCCTCAGCACGCGTTCCCGCTTCACGAATCACCAATAACTGTAAGTGAACTGCAATTTATGTGTGCGCGAAATGAGCACCGCTACAACGTGAAGTATATCAAATAAGCTGATGATCAACAATTTAATTGCGTACTTGTAGCGGATCATGAAAACGAAGAAGGTTATATGTACTACATGAACGATGGTGTCTACGGCTCTTTCAATTGTATTTTTTACGATCACGTGCATCCTTCGGGAGCTCCTCTATTTGTAAGCTTCAACTGCTGCCGGCTTGTTGCATCATTTGAGTATTTCAGGAAACACTCGGCAAAGAAGAGAATCATCTTTTTCACACGACGATTTGGGGACCGACATGCGATGGTCTCGACCAAGTCGAAGTAGCCACCAAAATGCGCCGTCTTGCTGTTGGCGATTGGCTCCTCTACCGTAACATGGGCGCGTACACCATGGCAGCTGCCTCTAACTTTAACGGTTTTGAGAAGCCTCAGGTGTACTACTTCTTAGACAATTCCACTTGGAAACTGATCGCTCACCGCTTGCTCCACTGATCAACGCGACTGCTTTGTGTACTTTTTCAAATCTAGTTTACCGATAAATTGCTGTTCTGCGACAGTATACTATGTGAATGAGCCTCCTCACTGTTCTGCTGACTTTCCGCTGACCCCTTGATCTGCACTGCGCTCGTTGAAAAGCTTCTTTTACAGATGATTTGAATAATTATTCAACTGATTTCACTTTCAATTTCATTATTAAAACGTTCTCCATTTCGTTCCTCAATCACGTCTGCATTAAGCTGAAAATGGTTCATGTCTGTCGAACCACTATCCGGCACGTCGTCCCATATATTATGAGATGAGAATTCCTTGTGTCTAGTGTGGGTGACAAATTTCTCGCTCTCTCCGAACAGGCATTCAATTGGTGTCTTCCCTAACAAGAGTTAAATAGCGCTGATCAACAAGGCGCAATCGGAAAAATACGCATCTGCGATGTGGTCGCAAACAGTCGGCTTCACATGAAACGATTTCAAAATCTGCGCGTTAATGATATGCACGACAGACGGCGTGCGTTGAATCGGTCTGAGAAACGTCGCTTTTACGATGTCCCGTCGTTTGGGAGCAATACACACCGCGCATGCCGCGCGCATCAGCAGCTGGTGGAATCAATGAGAAACTATTTTCAATGGTCACGTATTTTTTTCAACCTTCTGTTAGTTTTGCTTTGGTACCCGAGCACACAAGTTGACCAATTGAGATACAAGATCGACTGAAACGTATCACATACAAGTTTCATTTTGAGTTTCAGCATTTTCCCCTTCAATCGTGCTAGGCTCCCGACGGACTTTCTTCCTAAATAGTTTGCACTGAAATTTATCTGAGGATAGACAGCATACTTCTGGCAGCATAGCGTTGGTTTGATGAGCGGGTAAAACGTACAGAAGAGAAATGCAGATAACACCATAATCCCAAATAAAATGAACACGTAGCCATCGTGCATGATGACCATATTACGGTCTGAAAGACACTATCTCATCAATTACAGTAATTTAACTTGCCGATGGAGCGCTTAATCCTCATAACTGATTGATGTGATCGAGCAGTTATGTTAGTTGTAGCCAAGCAATGCGTATGCGAAACTGAAAACAAGAACACACCGAAGTGACGACAACAGATATATAGTTAAGCGGTTGCTCATAAAAAAACGACAAGGCGACAAAATTGTGTCACTCTGGTCGGGCGGTCGAAGCTCTGTGGATTTATTGATTTAATTTCCGATCTCCGATGAATCATAAGAAAAGTGACTAAATTGAATATTCACCGACACCAACGGCCGGTCAGACCATTGGAGGGCAGATGTGCAACCCATTTATACGGCCATATTCCATTCACTATACGGTGTCAATAGCAATCCGATGAGTTACAGTTAAATGCGGATAGTTATGCTCGAGAGTACGATCAAGCAAAGACATAGTTTTTGCAGCAGTAAAAGTTTATTACAGCTTTTCAACTGAAGTATCGTATCAAGTGAAATAAGTGAAGTATGGGTGTATTGAGGGTAGGATATTCGGAATAGTCTTCTTAGACAGGAGAATCGTTCTCCGCACCGTCAACTTCGCCGTTCTGCTGAGTGTCCAAATAGCTGAAATCTAAGTATAGGGATTGAAAATAACCCGAAAATTAACCATTTGTGAAGATATCGAACACATTTCAACAGCAGCGCGGCCACAAACACCGTGCTTAGAATCCCAACGACGAGAATAATGAAAATTAGTTCATCGGAAATACCCTTAGAAGTACCCTTAGACATGCCGATAGAAGTGTCGAACCTGACGGACAATAAGAAATCAAGAAAGAATTTCAATGGAGCCGCAATTGAAATGGTCGCTGATCGAAAGATGTGCACCACCGGAAACACAAATAAGCGCCGAATGTAGTGTTCAGAGACACAGTCGGTGTTGCGGCAACTCAAAAGAGCGCGCAATCGGTGGCTCGCGGCGCAAGGAAAGGGCAAAGGCGTTTCTTCCGTGGTACACTTCAACGATAAAAAAACTTTTCAAAACAACGTTTCGAAAGATGCCGTTGGCACAAAACAAACGGTTGAAACGCCGCAGTATCCATGTTTACTCCATACATTAAACGACGACCAAAAGAATCAGCTCTCGCTGACCCGCGAAAATTTGCCTCTGTTGACAATCATGACTTTGACAGTCATCTACCCTCTCCTCACCCGGCACGATCACAATCCAGAAGCATTTCCCTCGTAACAGGCTGACACGGAAATGGTCTCAAATGGCAAGCGCAGTTCGAACTTGTTTGGTGCAATAAAATCACACAACTATGTTGCGAAATAGACTTGTAGACCCAAATCGTCATAACTGACATGCAATGAACTTTATTTTTCTCAACAATTTTCATTTTTCTCAAGTGTGGTTTTATTGCATCAAACGGTTTGCCTCGACGAGCTGAGCAAGATGAGCTATTGCATTCCACCATGCGATGCATGAGCCGTAAGAGCCATGTCACTCTTTTTGGAAATTTTAGGTTTTTTCCTTGCAAGAATCGGCCATAACTCTTGATTTATTTTGAAGTGGAGAAAACATTTTTTGGGGTTTCAATCTACTTGTATGCACCTACCAGCCTGCTAAATTTGAGTTCAATCTGCGCTTGCTATTTGAGACCATTCCCTTGTGAGTCAATCCTATTTATTTCAATGTGATAACAAGGAGTTCACTGGCCTTGCAGGTGTCACAATTGCTTCTCAAATCGGCGAAGCAGTGAGAAAGTTTTGGTTACCCTCTGTGCATCACAGAATTCACTGTGCGTTTACGAGAACAGCCGATTGCCAGCAGCGGATGTGTCAACGAAACAAGTCCGTCAATCGGATTGACGAATAAAGTGTAACGAGTGATGATCAACGGCTTATAAAATGCGCGGTTATCTGCGTTTCTTGCATACAACTAAAGCACTCTTACCCTTTATTCATTCCAGCTTAAATCGCTTCACTTGGCACAAACGTATGGTACATTCAGATTGCAGCAGTCGTTATTAAAGTGAGGACATCATTGATTTGTACTACACGCAGTCCTGGTCCGGCGAAGATGAATTACTATAGTCCTTGCACGGAACAAAGCACTAAAAACGAATGTGCACCTGTGACTCGAGATCAAAGACAACGTGACGGCACGGTTACCACCTTTTGGTTAATTTATTTTTAAGATTAAAACGCATTTTCCATAAATTCAGCACGTAGAGGTAGATATAGACTGCGATGCCGATTTTGACGGTAAAGCTCTGATTTGAGATGTAAATTCTCCGACGGTGTTAGACATGACTCACGAGATAGTTAAAGTTAAGTTGCGCTGCTGGCCTTCTTGCTGCCGCTGCTATCTGGGCAGAGGGCACATTATTGAGAATTAAACGAGGATGCAATGACTCACCGGTTACTCTGCAGCCAAACAAGATGAAAAATTGCGATCATTAGTGGCCGGTTACTGTAATTGTTTGCATTGCTTAAATGACCGTCGGTTTTGATAAAGCACCAAAGTGCGAGAAACCTGTGAGAAAACGAATACTCAAAACAAGCTTTTAACTTGAAGTTCATTCATAGCCTGTCATAAACCTGCATGTCATCGATCGTCATTGTTTTCATATTGTCCATTGTAAAGAGTGAGTCGGTTCAAATAGGCCTTTGCCAATCGATACTGTAATCTGTGAAGATGTACATAGCGCTGATCGTCATTTTCTTTGTTTTCCAACATGGCGCCAATTGAGGCGCGGTTCGCACTTCGCTCCCGCATCGCATCGGGATAGTGCGAATAGATCGCATCGGTATAACCGCGCATATAGCGACCATACCGTACGCAGAATTACCGTATTGGCAATGATGCAGCGGAGGAATACGCCTCAGCAGCATGAGATGCACGATGAGATTATGTTCGATCCCGAGATGGACGACTCGGAGCTTATGGAAGGAAGCTATGATGTCTCGATGGACAGTTCAATGAATCACTCGACTCCACGTGCTGTCTACCAGTGCAACACCTGCGAGAAGATCTTCGCTTCTCTGAAAGGTATGATATTAGAATTTTGGACGATTATATTCACATTACGAGTCTTTCAGGTTTACAGCAGCACGCTGTGATGCACACGGACCAGAAACCATTTGGCTGTGATCAGTGTGGGAAGTCGTTTCGTTTCAAATCGAATCTGTTCGAACATCGCTCCATTCACTCGGCAACAGCGGTAGCGCACCAATGTCCGATGTGTGGGAAAACGTGTCGGCTGAAAGGAAACTTGAAAAAACATCTTAAAACGCACAACATGAATAAAGAAGATTTGGAGGCAGCATGGAAGCCATTCACGAGGTATTTGTTAAACTAATAGCTTAGCAGTTTCTCGTTAAAAGGATTTTAAAAAATGTTTTGTTTCTAGTTTTGTGGCTACAGTTTCTTGTACGGCAAATGACACCAGTAGTAGAAGTTAGCTAGACATTGAATCTAAAAAATCTTTTATTGCAGCAACCGTCGTCCTCCCGCACAACTTCCCGATGACGCGATCATTGTCCGAAGCTCAGGTGATCCGTACTACACTCCAGTTTCACGTCCGCGCAAAGAAAGCTCGGACTAGGCGAAGATCCAAGAGTGTGGATCGACAAAATCCAACGTGGCGAAGTGTTTCCCAATGCTACTATTGACGATAAGGTAAGAATTTTAGTTAACCACGTTTCTTTTTAATGTCGCTATAGATGCGCCGACTCGCTGATCTCATGGCGGAAGGCGAGAACAAAATGTTTTCGCTAGAAGATCTGTTTGAGCAAGCTCGTGGAATGCCGTTCGAGCGCTTTGATTGTCCATTGTGCAAATCTGTGTTTCTTTCGAGAATGGATTGTGCAGAGCATATTGAAAGCGAGCATCCGCTAGCCCGAGTAGAACGGCCACTCTTCTGCGAGGTAGGTTCTAGATTAGTGAGCTTTGTGATAGTATCAGCTGTTTGTGATTCGAACTGCATTTATGTCTTTTAGGTATGCTTAAAAACATTCGCCGATCGTAAATCCAAAGAGCAGCACGAAAGCTATCACATGCGAGTGCACATGCTAATTCAAAATGGAGATATTCAACTAGGAAGACCCCGAGATTCTACTTCCGAGCAGTCAAATCGATGATGATGACATCGAGCATGCGATGTAACGCATATTTCTTTATGAAATTGTTTCTAGTAGCTGGTTTTGTGCATCCCCGGTTATGTCCGCTTCTGTCGCAACTAGAGCGCATTTCCTGACTCCAACATCCACGCGCGCTTTATAAAGTCCTGAAAAAAAATAATATATTAACCCAATTTACTTGAAACACTGTGACAATCCCATTTTGCGATCGAATATTGATGCGAGAGGAGAATCATTGCGACAGAATACATAGTTGCGACAATATACAGTTGCTGAAGTTGTGAAATTACTGTTTTGGCGCGGCAGCAGGAAGTTTGATAGTTTTCTCACATGTGACAATTGGAATCTCGTACATCACCGCTAGTATTCCTCCTTTCTCGGCAATTGGCGGCATTTTTTCAACCGAAACGGTCGTTGTCACTGCGGCATCGCCATGATTCTAAATCAAGGTTCGAACTCGTCATTTACAAAGAACAACGATGAACTGACCACACCTGCTCAGCTACAGAATCGTCGAATTTCGCTTTTTTCTCGTTTGGGACGTATTCATCCGTTTTCTCCATAGTGACGTGAAGGAACCAACGGCGACAACGCGAAAACACCTCTTCACATCAGGAAGAAAACTCGCGCGACGCGCCATCGCTTCCCTTCGACGAGCGCTTTTCTTCACTCGCCACTCGCGCGCTGTCGATCGCATTGATCGTATCGTCTAATCTTGTGAAGTCATGTGAAGCGCATCGAACAGCGCAGCCAATGCTGTTTGGGTGCTGCTCCTCTATTAGCCACGTTGGGCTGGCTCCAGCGATGTACAGAAATCAGAAGCGGCAACCGCTTCTATGATTAGATCTATCTACACGTTAAACGATAAACGGATTCAAACCGATATTCTCTAAAAATTGACATGGATATGCATTTTGGTGATTGAAATTTTGGCCGCGTGTCGTTTAATGATGACTCTAACCGCAATTGTAACCGTTCGAGCGTTTTTGCTTTGTTTCGTTGTCCTGTTGCGATGTAACGCGCTTATTTGAAGCCAAAATCCACCAGCATGCGAATCTATCCAGAGAAGTCCGATTTTTGAATAAAAGTCAGCGAGCAGACCTACTAGCCGGTTCGCCAGCCAAAAATCTTATGGAACCAAGGCAGGAGCTGACTCGCTAATCTGGCATTGTCGTAGAAATGTCGAGAAGAGGATACTTTCAATGGACAATCCACATCAGAGTTGAAGTCACGACAAATCTGCCCATGTTCGTAAGTAAAAATTTACGTTTGACTCATCAGCTCAGTTTATACCTTCAGGTATCTGATATCTGAAAAAATATATGAAGGAACCACGCTCTAAGGATCGAATCGATCCTGATGGAAGTTCGCGCAAGGAAAGTTAAAATCACGAGTAATCTGCTCTGCGCCATCAACATTGATGGGAGAGAACGAGCTTATTGTTAGTGGAGAAGGGTAATGGTTAATATTAACACTCAAAATCAGTCTAATATTGTAAACTTCAGGTACCTGAAACTGGAAGAAGATATTTGAGGTTTGCTACACGTGCTGGGAGTGCTGAATAAAGTGAGCACCTGAACCAGTATATTACGGATTATCTACATCGTCGTAAGTTATTGTGGCTATTTTTTAAAGTCTTAGTCTAACATAAATAGCATACCTAATATAGAAATTATTTAGTCTGTGATAAATGGTAAATGTTTGCAAATTCTAGCTGATTACATCGTCCAACGAACAATTTGCGAGCGCAGTAAACAACAATCGCTCTTATCATAGCAATCTATCACCACTCGCACGACCTTCAAAACAAGTTTTCTGTGCTGCGAAGAAGCTAACGACGTTGTTAGTGGCATTCTCAAGTAATATTTTGGCATTCAATCACCTCTTTTGCTAAATTTTGATTTTTTCAGATGGATCCGCTAGTGCATCTCATTGTGAGCGGCCTCTACATCTGTTTCTATCCGATTCTCCACTTCTATCCTGATCTGTATTATCCGCTTGTGAAATTTGGATTTGCATTCGTTAACTGTTTCCGCAAGAGGGATGTTGTCCCTTCAGTCAACGATCATTTGTTGCTGCTCTCGGCGACTGATGCTGCCGCCAAGATTCGCAGAAAAGAGGTACGGAAATTGCTACTGCGCCGAATTAGAAAAAACAAAAGTAATATATATTATAGCTAAAATCATTCGATCTGATCAGCGCGTACTTTGCACGAATCAAGGAAGTGAACCCTCTAATCAACGCGTTAGTTTCTAACTACTTCATTGATGCAATCGAGGAAGCAAAGAAAGTGGACCAGTTGATCGAGTCAATAGATATTAAATCCGACGAATGGAGTCGTCTAGAAGAGGAGAAACCGTTGCTCGGCATCCCTTTTACTGTAAAAGACAGTATGGACGTTGAGAATCGTGAAATCACTGTAGGAATCACCAATCGTAGAGGTGTTATTAGTACACACGATGCCGAAGTAGTGAAAAGGTAACAAAATTTTTTTTTCTCATCATTTACACTTGTTTTATAGAGCCAGGCAAGCTGGAGGAATCCTCATCGGAACCACAAATGTACCGGAGTGCCTTATGGCTTTTGAGACTTCAACGCAATTTTCGGAGTTACAAACAATCCGTACGACTCGCGCAGATCGCCGGGAGGCAGCAGTGGAGGAGAAGGCGCTCTGATTTCTGCCTGCGGCTCGTTGATCGGAATAGGAAGCGATATTGGGGGTTCAGTTAGAATTCCGGCTTTTCACAGCGGCGTGTTTGGTCTGAAAGCGACAACTGGGTTTGTACCGACGGAAGGACAACTTCCTGCTGGATTCAACGACGAAGGGCACAAGAAACAGATGTTCTGTGTAGGACCTATTACTCGATATATTGAAGACATTTCGCTATGCTTAAAAGTAAGGTTACGACTCAAATTCTTAATTCTTAAGCTAACAAATAATTATTCAGCGCTTTTGACAAATGTAAAAAAAGTGGTTTATTGATTTTAAACGTACAATAAGCAATATTTAGGCATTCAATCCAGAAGGTTTCAAAGCGAACAAGCTGGACGAAGACGTCGATATCCGTGGAATCAAACTATACTACATGGAAGGATTGCAGACGGATTGTGGCTCGGAACCTCTTGCCAAAGTTCAGAAGGAAAAACTTGGCGAAGTCGTCGCATTTTTTGAGAAAGAGCACCAAATGATCGTTCACGGCGTTTCATTTCTTGAGCTAAACGAAGCTGTAGAAATGATTATGACTAGCGTTTCCGAGGGATCTCCGGTAACTCAGTTCATATGTAATGATAAGGTGAGAGCTGAAGATTCACTTGATCGTAGTAATTGTCGTCTTTAGAGCGAATTGGAAGGTTCCAAACTGTTCATTGAGATTGCTAAGTCACTGTTCGGCATTTCCAATCACATGTTCAATCTTTTAATTTGGATATTCGATTCGTCGCGTGATCGGCGAAGTGAAGAACAGAAGAAAGCATTGGCAAGAAAAAGAGATAAACTCCGAAAGAAGATTCTTGACATCCTGGACAACGAAAATGCTGTTCTATTGATGCCGACGTGGGCGCACACACCCGCCTTCCATGGCTATGCTGTATGGTCACTGCCTGATGTTGCTTACACCGGCATCTGGAACGCACTCTCGCTTCCTGCGTTGCACTGTCCAACCGGTCTTGATGATAGCGGCCTTCCAACAGGAATTCAAATTATCGGTGCACCAAATTCTGAACGATTGCTGCTAGAAGTTGGCAGACGTGTCGAAGGCTTCTTTGGCGGGTGGCAGGCGCCGTGGGTGAAGTGAATTTTGGGTAAATAATTATTTACACTGACTGATAAACTGCTGTCTAAAGTAATGTATGTCATGTTTTGGAGATCGGATTTTAAATAACCGACCATTTGTTGCGAATTGGAGCGACCAAATAAATCAAAGACATCGCTTCTACAATAAAACGTAAAATGTTTTTGTGTTTCAATCATCATGCAATGGACGCGCGTTTCGCCATTTTTCCGCTTTGCAACGGTTTCTCTTCCGCGGTTTCATTTTCTCCTCAAAGAGTTTGAGGTGCCCGGTTGAAATCGAATTGTCAAAAGTGCATTTTACAGCGCAAACGTCCACAAATTCTACGCTTCCACGCCAATGAAAGCGATCAATTTCAGTCGTCGTTCGGCAACTATTTCCGCCTGTTTTCAGATAAGGATGTCGCTAGTTTTGCCAATCTTCGCTCTATACGATTTTGTATCATTATTTTGAAAGCGCAATTGCCTAGAAGCCTTGAATTGACGTATAAGTGTAAGTGTAGTGTAGTGTACTTTCTGCAAAATTCCGGAGAAGAAAACGAGAATTCTTGCTTTTATAATATTGCGCGCGGTTAACCATCTATCGGCAAATTATGATTTGCAACAAATCGCTTCAGCAATATGATAACAATTGTCATTGAACGTTTCTTTGGTAATGTAATAAACATAATATGATAGTTTTTTTCCCATGACGTTAACCGTGTAGCGGCTCACACAGGGAAAAAAATAGCCAGTTTAAATCCATTAAAACAGATTATTTTTCCAGGATTTTCACATGTATAAGCAGCTATGAAACAACTTGCTCCACTCCGAAGTATGTCTGAAATGGCGTTTTGAATTGTTTCCAGACAGCTTCATCTAGGTCATCGGCAAAACATTCCTTCAAATTGTCGTCTATGTGTCGTACATGACAATTAAGCTTTTATTCCAATCACAACACCTTACAATTAGTATATACCGTATCATTTGGCACCGTTTCTTTCGGTGTCGGCTGGTCCTTGGGGATGTCGGATGTCGAAAAGAGTTTGCGCAATTGTTTGGATATGGTAGATGTGACGAATCAACCAATATTGGTCCTTGTTCTTTGCACGACAGAAGTGTATATCTAAACGTCAGAATATGCACCCAAGTACTAGAAGTAAAGCGAGAACCTGAAAAATACGTAGGGTTTCCGACAATGTTTTTATACTGGTCATCAAGCCTAGATACGGCTTATTTTGGCTCAGGCGTTCTGGATACTGGCTCATGTGAGCCACACCGTGTTAGGAGAGACTGGAACAAAACAAAATGTTTGTAATTTTGTCGACTTCGATAGCATTCTACTTGTATATGCAGGCAGTACGGTAGGCAAACATTAGTCAAATCTGTCGAATTTACGAAAAATTAAAGAAATTACTGAGTTTGACTCAAACTTAGCTAGAATTGTATAGAATGAGAGCCAAGGAAGTATATCCAAGGAAAATGAAGGGAAAAGTAACAATGATTCTAGCACAATGCACTTACGACGTCCGCGCCGCTCAATCGTATCCATGAAATCCAGTTCGCCAACTCAAACGTACATACAAGGCAAGACAGACGATGCTAAATGTATGCATGTTGCTGATTCTGCGATAACCATCACAATCCTCAATAGTGAACTACAAACACTATGTTCTCTATTCTCTGCTTTTGTTCTTCGTATGCGTTTCAATTTTTAGGCAACCAGTTCAAAAACAAAGCTTCAACCAAAAACTCAATGATTATCACATACTTTGTTTCCTGCTATCAACCAAAACATTTTCGTTTCGCGAAAACCCTTTTTCATACTGATAAGCTTGATAATTCCACTGTTTACTACTATGCTAGTGACGTGTGTAATCGAACATTTTACACGCTGATCGGAACACTCCAATTGATTAACATTTGGTCATGATGCACACATTTCGCTTTAATCAAGCATTTAGCCCGTTCTAGTAGGCGTTGAAAGCTGTCAGAGCTAACCTTTTCTTTGTAATTTAAACCACTGATCAGGCTACGAGCAATGAGTACAACCGTTAATTGTACCGTAACTATTAAAAGGTCGAAAAAACAGCACGACTTGTTTGCCGTATTAGCTAACAAATATTTTGATATTTTACGTTCAAAACGATCCACTTGTTCTTTCTCCTCTGAATGTTTATCGGTCAAAGAGTAGAGAAAACACCTGAAATGACTGAATGTTTGGAAACACATTTTTGTTAACGATTTTACTGCCAGAAATCGGCGTTTGATAGTAAATCTATCGATTTTGTACAAACTGTTGTACGGAAGTAATCGCTCACGTAGTGCGAGTGGTTCACATCAAACAATGTGATGTCAGATTGTCATAGATCAAGGAAAACAACAGTGTTTCCCTTTTAGGCGCTGCCATGCATGCGAAGAACAACATAAACTGACTTATCAGTAGCTGCTCTCTGCTAGTTGTTTTTGCGCTGCCCGGTAGTAGGAGCAGCTTCTTTTGGTGCGGCTCCGAGCAAAGATCACGCGGTTTGTTTACCCTTTCAACTCCTTTCGCGCTGCATGTTTGCACGCCTCCTGCTTCTCGCGCAACAACCAACCGTTCAGTCAACGAAGCATCCTATTTGGTGGCAGGTGACAGCGGTTGCGACGGCAGAGCAGTGAACACCAATCATTCGCTTGTAACTGTGCCATTCGCGTTACTCGCGCGGAATCAACACAAAGCTAACTACTCTCTTCATTTCGTTGTTTTAGGGGAAATTATGAATCATCTAGTCCTAGGTCTCCTTAAGTCGGTCTCCTACTTTTATTTCACACTTGTGAGCTTTGTCTTCACTGTAGTATACTACTTTCAACCTCGACATATTGTGCCGAGACCGACAAATAGGATTCTGTTTTTGAGTGCGACAAAACTGGCCGAGAAAATTCGCCTCGGAGAGGTTAGATCGGGTTGGGTTTGACACGCTTCAGATTACTTTCATTTCAGTTAAAATGCATGGAAGTGATTAATGCGTACATCGCCAGAATTGACGAAGTCAATCCGATCATCAATGCAATGATCTATCCAAACTTTGACAACGCGCGGAAGGAAGCTGAGGCCGTCGATCGCTACTTGGGTGGAATCGACAAAAACTCGGATGAGTTTAGAAATGTAATCAATCTACAGTATGCTTGCATAAGATAGATTACCTTCAGCTTTCCTATTCAAAACCAATTCTCGGAGTTCCGTTCACGCTAAAGGATTGTATCAAAGTCAAAGGAATGAACTGCTCAATTGGTGTGCCAGCTAGGGCTAACTATATTGCTGACGAAGACGCCGCCTACGTCAAACAGCAAGTCAAACAGTGACAAAGCAGTTTTTAAGTACATTGTTAAGGCTCAAAGACGCAGGAGGAATCGTTCTGGGTCTTACAAATGTTCCCGAGTTGGCCATGTGGATGGACAGTAGCAATCATCTGCACGGCGTCACCAACAACCCGTACGATTCGCGGCGAAATCCTGGAGGAAGCAGCGGTGGGGAAGGAGCGCTAATTGCTGCAGCTGGTTCTGTCATTGGGATTGGATCTGATATCGGTATTTCCACGAATATATCATGGCTTTGTAAGCCGAAAAGTGTGTTTAGGAGGTTCGATCCGCATGCCTTCATTCTTCAGTGGCATATTCGGCTTTAAAAACACCCAGTGTAAGTGTGTAAAACAATGTAGTAGAAATCCGTCATGTACAACCACAGTAGCATGAACTGACTAGAGAGAGCATGAGCAAATGCGATTTTTTTTTTCAATTCTTTGGTCATTTTTCTGTGCTTTTACTAAATGAATAACCTTCCATGCTAAATGATTATGTCCTCAACTCTTTATATTTCAGTTCTAATCGACCGAACTGGCCATGAACCCGACGGATTTGCTGTGGGAGGCCTTCGCAATGAAATGCATGTTGTTGGCCCAATGTGTCGCTATATTGAAGACATTCCGCTTATGATGAAGATCGGAAACCCGGAAAAATGCCGCGACGTGTTGAAACTCGACGAAAATAGGGATCTAAGCAAGGTTCGTCTGTACTTTATGGAAGGAATCGACTCAGTTGTCATGGAGCCGTTGCATTGCGATATCCTTGATAAGCTCCGCAAGGTTTGTATACAGGACAATAATCTTGCATTCACCAAAGACGACATTTCAGTCCGTCCACTATCTGGAAAGCGAGTGCCAAATGACTTCGTTCAAAGTTGACTTTTCTGAGATGAAGCACGCTTTTGGCTATTGGGTTACTGATCTTGAAGCACCCGGACGTCCCACGTTTGCTCAGATGGCCACTCATTTCCACGTAAATAGCGCTTTGGTCATTGAAATGATTAATTTTACTATTTAGGGAGAAGTGAACCTTATTTCTGAGCTTGGTAAGAATCTCCTAGGACGTTCGGAGCATACGATGGCCGTAATCATCGGTGGATTGATCGAACAATTCTCCATTCACTCGGACGAACGTAAAAAGGAACTTCGCAGGATTCACCAGAAAATGCGCATGGAGCTCCATTCGTTGTTGGAGGAGAACGCTGTTCTTCTCTTCCCTGGTTTTAGTTTCCCCGCTCAATATCACCACCAGGACCTTTGGACGGGTTGCAACATCGGCTACACTTCTATCTTCAATAGCATGGGACTTCCGTCGTTCGCCGTTCCAACCGGACTCAACAAAGACGGTCTTCCAACAGGAATTCAAGTGGTCGGAGCTCCCAATAGTGATGGTCTTCTACTTGCTGTTGGGCGTAAAATCGACAAAGCGTTCGGCGGATGGACCGCTCCTGGTCTTGGAATGCACTGAACTCTAATTTACATTCGTCGAAATGTTTTGTTCGCCACTGTGTTCTATGTTCTTTCACTAATAAATTTTTAACAGCACTGTAACCGTTCACCATTCCGTTCAACTCCGTCCGCCCCAAAAACTCTACGGTTATAACTCTATTCAAAATTTTATTTGCAATAATAGATCATTCACCATGGTAAAAAAAATTGTTTGAAACCGATCGTAGCCTTGTGATTAAATATATCAAAAACAAACGTTTTTTAAGCGATTTTGTTTGCTGGGTCGTGTCTTTTATCCACTGCGTAGAACAACAGATACGGCTAAAAATTCAAAGTGACTGAACAATTCATTGGAACTTACTTTTGAGATTTAAAAAAACGCAGATTTTATCGGCTTTGTTGTCCGTCACGTATTGCTAAAATGTTCCGTGCCTAATTGTTTGCATTAGTCTGTAACAGCTAAATGATTTCGTTCGAATCTGTATTTTATTACTGTGCTGTTCTTCTCGTTACACCATTAAAGTACATGTACAACGTGACTGTTTAACTTAATGACTCACAGAATGATGCGTTTGTCACCTCGTGTATTTCAAATATATGCGGAAAGGGGATCAATTTCGAAATGAAACTCCCGTCGCGCAAAAAAGGCGGTACAGAAGCCGATAGTGTATGTTGTTCTTTAAATCTGTAATTTTTAAACGTCTTTTGATAGTTCCTATCGACTACCTAACCGGAAACGCGCAAGACGCTGAGAACTGAAATGTAAAAGAAAGGAAAGTACAGCGACAGTGCACATTTTTATTTTGGGCAGTCGGCGTCAACAAAGAACGACTTTCATTATTTCGCTTGCGCAATTTGCATGCATCGAACTTTAATATTATCTCAACCTCTTGTCGGCTGGAAAAGACAAAGCCAGATTTTATCACCGTCCTCCGCTTTGATCTACCTCTCCATCTAAAAGCCCCGGTCATATCAGAGTTTTGTCGTCATATCACAAACATTTCTTTCTTTGGTTTGTCCCGCAACGCGCTGTGTACTCGCGGCTGCAGCGTTCGTTCAACTTGAAAGGTTCTTTAAAAAAATTAAATCTGATTGCATTTGAAAGTTTATGCTTTTTGCATAAGTTGACGTGAAGCAGAGGTTTCTCAACCGACATTGAACCCAGAGCGATTTACTCTAGTTACATTGTGGCGCTACCATTTGCTTGGCCCGCTGCCAAAATCGTCTGTTGCCTCATCATTCCCTCAACCGTTGGCCTCGTCGGCAAAGTTCATGCCTCTTCTCTGCATCTCGGTAAACCCGCGGTGGCTCGATCAGCAGCCTTTTTCCGATCGCTGCACTCTAGGCACATCTGTGACTGCCGCGAAATGGCAGTCGTCGTGCGCGCAAGGTTTCACACAAGTTGCTTTGTGTCAACGCAGCATGGGAGATTCTATATAAAAATTGTCGTGCTTTCACTTCACTTTACCTTTGTATCTGCTTCGTGTTTTCTTCAAATTTTGTATGTCTAGTTCGGGTTTCCAGACTCTTTTGTGAGTGATCAAATTGCTATGCGAGCCTCAACATCCAAGGAAATTTGGTAAGGGCCTTTTATAACCATCCGCTTTTGCGACGATGAGGATGAGGATAAGGATCAGAATAGCAACGATTCAGAGGTTGGCTTGCATAACATTAGCATGCCAGTGTGCAAAAGGAATCATCAATAGTAAAAGCTAACAAATTGTTCTAACATGCAGTTCTTCGAATTGTTCTTGTAGTTTTCATAACTGCAGGGCTGAGCTTCTGCACACTTATGTTTCCGTCATTTTCCTTACTACAAAACGTCTTCCCACACCATGTTCTGCATACCATTAACCCCTCAACGGTTGCGAAGGAGAGCTGTCGCCGGAGAGCTGCCCATCGGATGACCGCGGGCTGTCTTCTCCGCTTGTTCGTCTTTGCCCTTCAACGTCGTGGCCGTGGAATTTTAAGAGCCTCCTCGTTTCATTCGAAATTTGCGCGCAGCGACCTCGGCAACAATCGCAAAATTGACGATCTTGAAAATTGAAAAACCTTTGCCTAATAATACAACAGGCATCTGAAACTACGATGATACGAATCCTCTTTAGTATCAAATGATCCAACGCAGTAATTAGCCGTGTTAACTTTAAATTTATTAATAACCTATATAACCTGCTGCTTGCGAGCTGCCTGCACACAGAAGGTTTTTTTCTTGCACTTTATTCTTTTCTTCGCGAGAAAGCGTCGGGCGTCGTTCATTGTTGGCAGCACACCGTTTCGTCTCCGCAGCACACACAGCGATCGGTTCTTTCCTCTTTCCTCGCTTTGATGCGGAGCTTCTTCAACCTATTGGGGTTTGTTGCTGCATTTATTATTCCGCCATGCGGGTAACAAACGACGCAATCGGTATTCAGTTCTGTTGGTAGCCGGCGGACAGTGCGCCTCCGCGGCAGCCCATTCGCCATTAACAATTGGCTGCGATTTATTTCCTAACGCGCCCGCGTTGACATTTAAATTTACCGTATACGATTCTGCCAATTCAATTAGTTGTTTCAACAAAATGAATATTGAAATTACACTAAAAATTTTGCCAATTTATTTTCTTGTTGGAAACAGTAATCATTCTTGGAATCAGTGACCGTTTCGCACACTCGTCAGACTACGCGAACGCGTTTGATTTAGCTTCCTGCCATCTATTTCTAAAACTTTCAGTTTGTCGTCTGTCGAGCAGCAAGATCACAATGGACAGTCATGAAGCCACCACGTCAAGTGGCAAGAAATCACTGAAGACGAAGGCTCCGAAAAACCAACCGGAATTTAAGTTGACTATCGTTTGCAAGGGAGGTGTCAAGGTGATGGCACCCCTTGCGTTTATTGAGAAATCCGAATTTCTGAAAAACCGCTGGGTGATTCAGAAAAAGAAGAAGCATCTTTCACTTGAAGATCGCAACACTGTGACCTTTACCACTATTGAGTAAGCCGGACTTATCACTGCACATGATGCCAATGTCAATTTCAGTGCCCACGTCTTGAAAGAACTCATTCGGCTTCTTACTAAATGCACCTTTGGGAACGAAACGGGCTACAAAAAGCCAAGCAACTTTGACGATTTGATTGAGCCGCTCTATCATGCCGCCAAGCTGCTGGGAACTGATCCGGTCATGCCTTACTGAAATCTTTGTCGAGTTACTCTTCCTCTGTTTGCGTTTCAAATCTTTAGATCTATCGCTTACTTTGGACAGATTTTGGTTGTTCGGATCTTAAACTAGCTTGTGTTGTCCCCCACACTTGTCTTATCTGTTCACACCATCATGTTGCACCTGCCGTTCTTTATACGTTTGTTTTTACACGTGTGAAGTTTTGACGTCAAGTTAATAACTTCAAATTCTAATGTATTGTACTCCCTTATTTACCGCAATTCAAGTCTCTCGATGTGATGTTAATTCCTATGATTGGTGATTATTCCAAAATTAAGATGCAAATAAAGATAAACGTGGTGCAACGTCGTTCGTTTCCAAAAACAAAGGACAAATTCGTATGCTCAAAAATATGTTGTTTTATCTAGTCAATGGCACCGACCTACAGTGACTGAAATGCACCGTAGGATATTGACACTCTTTGTCTATTGGTTGATAGTGTAGCAACCACCACTGATCGTAATCAAGTTAATCATGGTTTGGTGGGAATGAGCTGTTAAAACTGAGTTGTAACCAACGTGGTTACCTACCGGCTTCCGACCTTATTTCGTTTTGCCACTTATTTCCGTAATCCTTGATTCTGTTGTATTTATTGGGTATAGGAACACTACGAATCAAACGTAGGCGTCATAGCTGTGCTTAGTGCATCAAACACCACATCATAAAACTAATTGCAACCAGCAGCACTGGCTTCCTTCCAAATCTGCTGGTGGTCACCTGCCTGGTTACCGCTGGCCTATGAGCTGCACTACCACATAATTAATCCCTGGCTATGTTGGATTATAACATAACGGAAATCAATTCCGTCATGTCCACCAGCCGTTGGTCCTCCGCGCTTTCGACAACAATCCCTCCGACGCCTGTCCGTCCTGTCTTTCACACTCCTCACCTCCTCCGCCACAAGTGCATTTGCACTATCGGAGCGCGCCGGCAGCATGCAGAGACCACTCTCCGCTTGCCCGCGACTTGTTTGCCGGTGCAGTTTCTTCCCGTTGACGATGATATTAGCGATCAGTGATCAGAAACTACGCCCAAGTCTACCGTTTTTTCGCTCATTTTAATCAATACTTCCTTGGTATCGCGAGTCAGTTATGTTCCATGAACGTTGCGCGTTTTCGCTGTTTCTCTTCTTCTCGGTAACTGTCAGAATTTCGCGTACTTCTGTCGTAAATAATTAAATCATTCCTAATTAGTACGTAACTTGCAGATATCAAGGTGCCAAGAAACATTTATCTTCTTGATCGTCGCGCTTCCTAACAGTGGATATCAGGTAAGCAAAGCACGACAAGTAATTCTTAAGTTGACCTCAAACTCAGGTATGAGGCAATTGGTCTGGGTACAAACTCTTTTCAATAAGACTAAGGGTTATATAGGTTTCAACAGAGACCGGACAACTAAGAACATTGCCAACTAGTGCAAAATTAGTACGGACTATGATGCGATACATAGTCTGATAGCCTAATTTATTACCATTACCGGCCTAACTTATGGCGAAAACGTTAAAAAATCTGTCATCCTGAAATTGTGACCTGAAATGAGTATTTTCAGACTTCAATGGACGAATCCACTTATCCAGTAAACGCGTCAATCCGGAAGTCAAAGCTTTGTTCAGTCCTAGTGATGCCAAATCAGACAATTTGACCTCTATTCTTGGGTCACTGACACGGATGATATGTAATATTCCGCGGTATGTTCCACTACTTTTTTTATGTAATCATCATTGAATATTGTGATTTCAGGCTACAATTGAGCAGAGTATTGGAATATTGCACCGGAAATATTTTCTGTTTCAGGCAGAAGAAAAATCAAAAGATGACTTCGTGAGTACTTATAGTTATTGTTACTAAAATTTTCACACAAACTGAACTAAACAATCGCCTGTTAACACAGAAAATTGTTAAAATCTGCGCAATTAACGGAAGTAGTTCTAGGCACACAAAAAACCATACTTTCAAATTTCCAATCTTTTTTGATTTGCCGGAGTTCTCTAAAATGAGTTTTTTTTTTATTGGAAACGTTAGATCGGCTCTGTGATTCGATAACAATTGATGCGACAGTTGGTTTGTGCCAACAGTGGCAGACAATTTTTTTGCTCCTACAGATTAACGAAAAATCTCACACGGTGTCCACTTCTAATGGCCATTTAGGCGTTTCCTGTCCGAAAAGTTGAATGACACCAAAAAGCATCATTCCTGTCTGTTTCCACCAATTATTGCATAGTTTTGGTTAGGCGAAGCTTTTCTCAAAATTTTTCACTGTTTAGTCTGTACTATCATATTCTAAGCGATTATGCTGCTATGCTGCTAGTTACTGATCCCAAAAATTTAGCTTTCACCGACAAGAAGAGTAGATATGAAAAAAATACTTTTAGCTGCGCTTTTATACTTTGGCTGGGTGTCTGTGGATGGTTCAACAGTTTGAAAATCACGCAAAGTTAGCTTTTCAGTAAAAACTGTAAAAAATGTATCGTTTTTGGTATTTTTTATACCCAATGCGGTAGCAAAGCCGACGAGACCTTCTCGTTTGAGTAATGCCGAGTTAACAGTAAATCTGTTTATATAGTCCGTTTCAGTTTAAGGCATATCCAGATTCGAGGATCAACCGAACAACTGAATTGCATGTTGCGTGCTTCTAACTGTCTTTGCAGCCGCAGTAGCTAGACCCCTCTGTTTTCTCCATCACTTTTTTTGTGACTACATCACCCCTCGCTTCGAATTCCTTGACGTTCAATAACACATGCGATGCACGTGAATTGTCCAACGTCCTTGTGCTCTCGTCGCTGCGTTCCACGTTCTTTCAGCTGAGTTCTCGCTAGCCGCGAGAACTGATAGCACGGACAACTCCGTGGTGGCGTTTCCTACCACGACCTTGCACGTTCGCCATGAGTGCCCGCAGACGAAAATCGGAGACATTTCAAATTGATTGCGCCGCTCGGCTGCTGCCACTCACGACTGACTCGCAACTAGTCTGACACTTCCGTGTGCCGCGGTGCAGCCGTTAAGCAGAAAACAGCAAGGTAGCCTAATGGAAATGGAGATGATTACATGATTTGCCTATGAATTATGCAACGCAACACAAACGAACGAAACGCAGGTAGATCTTGGAAAGCGTGGAAATGCGTTTAAGTTGGAAACATTCTTTGGATTCCCAGACGACACAGAAACAAAACCAAAATGTTTTGATAGGAGAAAATCTTGATTCTTCCCAATAAAACCAGAACAAACGGAATACGCGTCAATCAAGAGCTTAGCTGTTTGTAACAAAACAAACTGTAAAATTCATAATTACAGTTTCTATTAGGACCTTGTATACCTTTTAGATAGTGTGCTACCTGGAGAAACAGCTAAATCCTATTTGACTGTGAAAAGTGAAACTTTCAAAAATAGAAATCATTCCTTTTTCGAGACAACGACCTTGCCGGGTCAATCTACTTCGAATTATCAAACCAGTTCCTTGTCACTTGCGTTTAACGGAGATCTTAGTGATTTTTTATTGACAGCGACATTTTTCTCAAGTTTAGAACGAAAGACACTTTCCACGTACCAGCAAACTTCTGACTCAAACTTATAAGTTCTGAAAGGCACCAGTGCACCATGCAAAATTGGCAAAAACTGAGTTTGTTAGTGCGGAACCTCAACTACATTATGGCCATGCTATTTGGTTTTACACATTTTGATTAGAACGGACCGAGGTAACATTGTCAAATCGGATGTTACAAGCACATCAGCGGAGTAAGTGGATTGTCTACTCAAACACTTTACTTTCAGTTCATTTTTGGGTTATGAAAGCGCTTTTCCAATTTAAAGCTATTTCATTAAACGCTGTTATAAGAGCAAATAACAAAGTTGTGACCGCCAACCTTTTTGACCTCAATTATCGTCATTTGATCCAGCAATGAAATGCGTCTTTCAAATCAAGTTCAGCTGCTTCCTTGTTATCTGTTTGCTTTCACTCGTGCTCAGTGCAGCCGCCTGCACGCTCGCATAATATGTTCATTAGATTGGAAGAAATCGAAATAATCGAAAGAATGTTTGGTTTCTGCACGAACGCTCCTTTCAATTCGGAAGCTCTAGTTTGTGCTTTGGAGATTAGCATTGTAGTTTTATGTGAAAATGATGTTTCCACTGGAAGAATAATTATGAAATGGGCCTTCAAAACGTTCCCTCTAAAGATCGCTTGCGTTAATCCTAAAATTTGTAGTCTAAAGACGTTAACAGAGCGAAATCAACGCTTATTGGCAAATTGGAGTGAAAGATTAATGGGAGACAGTTAGATCGTTGTTTAAACCATGCAATTACTACAAATTAGCTTTGGGCGGTCACTTTTCTACTGTAAAAAACAAATACGGAGAGCTACGGACGTTGTTCCGTCCAATGGCGTTGTTGTTTTGATCAATTCGTTTGGAACACACACGCAGACAAGTTTTTGACCGCGACGTTCATTTGATCACACATTTGAGCAGAAGACGAGCACAGAGTTTATTTGAACAACTCCGAATTATAGCGCTTTGTAGACAGAATGTGCACTGAAATTCAATTAAAATTCAGGTCAAACTGCTAGGAGCGCACTCGTGTTAAAAAAATTTGCTCAACCTGGTTAAATAGTAACTGAAGTCAGGACGTTCGAAAATAAGCATAGATGAAAAACTAGTAGGCTATATTAGATCGAATCCAAAAACATTTCTTTGATCTTTTAACTAAGTGTTAAACGCCGCATTTTTTGCATTGCATTTTTCGATATGGTAATATTAAAACTGTTTTTATGACCATCACACTAAGGCATGCTGTAAATTCAAAAGACAGGCCAATGCCGACGAATGCTCTCGTGTTTTGCTAAAAATACGTAACATTGCAATATTGCATATAAACAATTTAAACCGAGCTGTAAAGCTCTGCGGTTCACCGCTATGTGTATCAGTGCATAATACGCATCGTCTTTCAGCTTTTAATTGTTGCATTTAGTACAAATGAGAACACTTATCGTACAACAAAAAAATGAGATTTCACGGTGGTGTATGATATCGAAGGTGTTTGGTGATGAGGTGATGTTTTTTTGGTTCCTCTTCTTCTAGGTCAGCTCAGCTGCAAGGACGAAACTCTTCTATTACGCAGTGGCTGCCACAGCAGCGGCGGACCTTAGGGCGTTCGCTGACAGAAGCTAAAACAAAGAGTTCAAAGCTTGAAATCCTTTTAATTTTACCGAGTTTCTTTGCGTTCACGCAGGGCAGCTCAAGCCCGTCACAGTTGCTGAAGAATTCAGTGACTGCCTGTTCATAGCATGCGTTGGGAGTCAGGCACTGGCCGTTGACGATGCCGAGGAGCATTAGCGAAATGACAATAGTCTTTATGTAGAACATGTTGAAAGTTGTTTGTTGTTCAGAGAGCGAACACTGCTAATAAGCGCCACTTGCTCTGTTCTTCTACGGCTAGTTGCAGGGAGCATGGGCGTGTCTGGACAACATAATCCCGCCTGGCAGTTGTCATAGCCGCTATTGAATTAAACAAAAAAAACGAAACAATTAGTTCAAAACATATATTAGTTAGATTTGAAAACTCTGAACAGATGACAAGTAAACTCAGCAAAACTGCTATCGTTCCGGGCTCATACTGAAACGCCGTTTCTAATTTCACTAAACGAGCTCATCTCATCAAATTCATTAGCTTGCAGACACCCCGTTTCAGGCAATCAGTATCTGCAAAACGTACAGTAAATGTAAAATACAAAACTGGATGCGAATACTGATTTTTTCTTCTTTGTAATTGTTCATATTTGTAAATTCTTTTAATTTTTAAAATTATAATTTTTGGCAGAATTAAGCACATCATAAACCTGCGGGTGAGTTCGAGCTTCTAGAACGTTACTCTCAAGCTATAACTTTTTATTCCACAGCTCTAACATAAAACAAAGCTTACTAGCACACTCATCAAACTATCGATCAAGCGTTTACACACAATACGGAGAAAATTCTGTTAAACGACGGTCTTCATCATTAGGGAATCGTCTTCCAGGCACGGGCGAATTTCCTCAATGCGACAAGTTGTTCCACAGCAACGGCGAACACCTCCGCGACTGTAGTTTCCGTCTTTTACCGCATCTCCTATAAGAAATCGTGTAAATCGTCTTATTTCGCTAAAACCAACTAAAAAATGCAGATTTGACGCATGGAAGCGGGGTAGGATTGCAGCCGTCAAAAATGAGTTCCCATTGCGGATCGCCTCTCATGCAGATCTTCAAACTGTAGGCCACAGTGATAGTCGTTAAAATAACAGTAAAAGCTAGTTTTAAGGCCATAGCTTACAGTAGATTACTTATCCTGCAAATGCAATGAAAGAAGGCTATTAAATCGAAGGAGCGCAGCAAATGGAAGCATTTAACAAAGCAATTATATGTATGTGAAAAGAGCCCGTGGGCATAAAAAAAATAATATTGAAAAGATTCGAAGTTCACGTGAATATCACGTACTCGTTCTAGCAATTACTTGCCATTTCGCAACCCAACATTTCAAATACGACAAATAGCAATTAGTTTCATTCCTGCACGTTTTGATTGTTGAGCAACTAGCTACCGTAACTCTGGAAGTGTGACTCATTGCACGAGCAAAAACCAAATGCAAATCTCATAAGCAAAAGCAAGCAGAAGAGAGTTGAATGAATCTAGCAGTTTTAGCCTGAGCGACCTATAAATTCAATGGGCAACATGCGTGAATTGGTCATTTATATATGCTGGTGCAGACCAAAGAACGCGTTGAATTGGCTCAAAAATTGGCAAAATCCAATAAAAGGCCAAATTTGATTTACTGCAACATTGCGCCGCAAAGAAGAAGATTAGGACCTAAGCGACTAAGCCTGTTTCAGCGAGCAAAGACCGGGTGAACAAGGAAGTTAAAACTGGTAAATTTTGGGCATTTGTGGCATTATTACTTGTGGCATTTGTATTGAAATGTGTGTTTGTATCATGTCTCGAATGGTTCAGCAAAAGTGCTCAAATTTGCCGACTTTTAAGAGTAATCACAATTTCAATTTGTGCTGCGAATGATACTCCAATAGTTGTTATCTCACGTAAACTGCTGGACCTTAATCCAGTCTTTGCTCAATGGAAAGCTTTGTGGTTTTGTTAAGTCTTGCAATTAATAAGTAATGCGTAGGCAATTAAAATCACTTATGATTAGTTGAATGCAATTTAGAAACAATTAGAAATGTGTATGACAATAAAAAAAACCGTACTTTAATACTGAGTTTGTTGCATCACTTAACATCGAGCTAACTGTGACCTGACTCTGAACGGTTTGTTTCAAACTTGCGCGGAGGAATTCAAAATTCGACCATTAAACCATTTTTTCGCATCGTTCGGAACTGATTCGAATGTTCCGCCTTGCCCTCAAATAATTGTTTTTTGAAAAAATCTGTCTAATCGGAGACTGATGGTCATATGAGGCAAGTAGATTCTGAAGCTACATTAGTCCCTGCTATTGCCATCGCGCAACCATTTAAAATGTTTGACTGTCTCTGGCGATCGTTAATCCTCCAGAGGGACGCTCGTTGTTATTGATGCTGGAGCAGCGGTCGCATGATCTGCAGCTCATTAATGATATAGGCTGGAAGGCATAGGATTGAAGCGTTTGTAAGCATGCATTAGAGATTGGAGTTGACGTCAAGAGCCCCCTTGCGTAGAGCTGCATAGTTCTGACGACTATATTAATTGGTGTAAACAATTTGACACGGTAGATGACGTGGCAGAAATACAATCACTATGACGAACGAAAAAATACTATTAGCATGAAACTATCATCCTAGAAGCAGCGTTTGAGCCAATTGCGTATTTTTCGCTAGTTTTGCTGGTAAATCTGCCTTCATAGAGTAGGTTATTGATATGACGCAAGCAGTAAGCGAATTACGTTTATTTAAGTTTGAGCAGATTTTTTTTAATTCTGCTGTGCAAACTTCTGGCCCGTTGTAACGTTTCTTTGTCAGTTCGTAGGTCAGTGAAACTGTAGCCCACAGCGAATCTGTAAATTTGTTTGCTTCTTAAATTCCAGTGCTCGCAATACTTTTTTATATGGATTCATTCCTCGCTGAGCGCGACGCATAGTTCAACAGGCATAATTCAGAAATTTTTGCAGTGCTCTAGCATTACAAACAGCAATCTTAAATCTTATCTTAAACATCTTAAACAACAATCTTAAACATCATCTAAACATGTAAGGTGCTCGTAGCCTGTGTTTCCACCGATTTGGCTCGTCTGCTTCAATGGCTGAAAGCATTGAATCTGTGGATATCGAACGTGTTTTCTTTCAGAGCAATTAAGTGATTTGGCTTGCTGTTTGTGCCTAGAGTGAACAGGAAATGCTTGTAACTGTGTTCAACTGTAAAATACCCGAATGACATAATTCCAACCAAAGATGGTTAAAAAAACAAAAATGTAATTGTTGCGTTATTCTAACTTTTGGTGTTGCAATCAAACTTATTCGCTGTCCGAACGAAATTTCCAATTGTCCCTGTTCTTGATTTTTTTGTCAGCCCGTGTGTGCTTTCTCAAAGATAACGTTAGCTCAATTGGAATTCGAGCACAAACCGCGCCCTATAAAGTTGCCGAATCGCTCTTCTAATCTTCTTATCAACGTAGTTGACCGTTGTGCTTAACGTTGAACTGCGGTACAAGAAAAAAACTATAAACTATTCCGCCGGCTACAGCCCAGATAAAAAGCAACATGCATGTTTCGTCTAAACATTTAACCATTAAATTCATTTTATTCTCTCATTTTCTGTAATTGTTACAATTAATAACCCGAATGTTGTTGTAAGGCGACTCGCAGCACAGGGCGTAAAGTTTGCTGAGATCGCACTCCCGCTTGGAGTGACAATGCTTCTTTGCTTCGTGCAGTACGTAGATCTCAGTCTCTGTAATTATCGTTCAAAACTGTTCTGTTTTGTGATTGTTACCCTCATTAGACAATGAAGTGTACTGCTCCTTGAAGCATGGCGATCTCTCTCCCGATGGCGTGCACAGAAGGGCCGTTACCTCAAATAAGCTCGCGTGAAACCCGTTTGACAATCCGATGGCAGACGCGATGCAGACAAGGGTCACAAGTCGCATGGCGCAATCTGAAATTCACGAAAGTAATTACCAAAGCAAGGAGGTCGTAAGAATTGTATCAGTGGCTGTCTACTACTACTTCATAGGAGGTCGCCAAAGTGCTTATCAGTGATGGCGCAGACTCTCGTCTCGAGTCTCTCCTCCCTTTGCCGCCGCACACATTTATGTTACAATAGTACCACTGTCTACTAGGTTAATCACGCCTTGAGAAAAGGCAATAGCAATAGTCTCAAGTTGCATTCTTGCGTCTAGGTAAACCACTCTACGTGTACACCTTACGGCCCTTCTACGCAAACAGATCAACCATCTAGAAGAGTTTGCTAATTTGCGCAAATAGTTAAAACATTTTTTAAAAGTGCTTTTTCTATTTATTAAAAGCGCATGGGCAAAATATGCGCAAGGCTGATAGCATTTAGCTGTGCACGGAACTCGCAACTCTAGTAAACAATATCAAATTATTCTTATTTTATTTAGACTGCCATTGAATATGCAAGTGGCCGATCTTAACTGTTTAGTTAATCGCACATTGTCGTCCACGCTATCTAATACCATTTTTTTTCCTTGCTGCATGTGTTTCTAATGTTGCTCTATCATATTACCGTTGTGATTGTCGTCAAAGAGAAGGGACTTTAAATATTTGACCATGAATTGTGATGAAAACTTAAGGCAACTTTGGCATGTTCAATTAAAAAACGCTGTGTTTCCTACATAATAATGATGTGTTGGTTTAAGTCTTTAATTTTATCCTAGACCACAATTTCTACTTTTGAATTAGCCAGTTCCGCCTACTCTTTTTAGCTTTCTTTTCTTGCATTCTTGCGACTTAGACATGTTGAGTCAGTGACTGACCATCTGAATTTTGATGGGTTTTTGCTTGTTCTAAGGTAGTTGAACCGAAATGATGGCAAAAAAATTCAGTGAGGGAGTGGCTTATCCAACAGTTTTCAGAGGTGGAAAAAACTGGTCGACGAGGGAACATGGTGTGTTTACGATGGTCGACATGAGAAAACACCTTCTGGGATCGGCAGAATCAGTCAAGAACTTGGGAGTCGGGCGGCATAGGTAGTCAATGGCCAGTTGAACTGCGCGGGAGTCTCCCAACTGAATCACGCAAAAAAACCGTTGTTAACATGTTGTGTCTTTACTTTTGTTAATTAAATTCAAGATCAATAATAATGGCATCTTACTCATCGAACATCACACAGAATTCACTGAATAGATTGCGAAACAGCAGAGTTGTTTTATTTCATAGAAGCGGAAATGGTTCAGCACTAAATTTGAATCAATTGTTATCAATTCGCACAAAGTTTGACTTACGGTCTTCAGCTGTAATCTCTCTAGTTGGGTCGATTAGCTCAGTGGGAAGTGTTGCCATCTCCACGTATTCGCAGCCCACAAGATCGGCTCATGTGAGAGCGTAAAGAGCAGAGCAGAAATAGCGAATATGGTGTAGAGTCGCATCGTTTTTGGCGAACAGTAACGGAACGCCGGCGATGTCGCTTTGGAAATTACATAATTGACAATTCTGGTTATAAGATGGGGACCTCCTCGATGCGAAGGTTATGAGAATGTGTGCTTAAAAAACCAAGTGGATAATGTTCTGTGTGACTTTGATTTAAAAGTGGAACGATTGGTAATCGAAAATCAATTTTTCAATTTTCAATAAAACTTCTATTATGTAAAAAGATGATACGGAAAACATATTTAAAGTCTCGAAATTAAAGTAAAACATTAACAGGTTTAAAATTGAATAAGCTGCATTTGCGGTTCAACATACGTGTTATGATTATGTTGGAAATTTTTTTTACAATTTAACACCGTTTACAATACCGCACAATTCGTTTCATTTTATTTCATTTCTTTTCATTTGTTTACCACACTTCCGCTATCAACTTACACTAGACCTCACGTTTTAACTCAAAGCAGTCTCCTACAAGAAACTAATAATTTTAAGTTCTAATAAACTTGTTGAACAAAGTGAGTTCATTTTCCGGTCAGCAAACATTTGCTTTCCTTATCGACCGTATCAAAAATTGAATGCTTTCTTAAGAATGACGATTACACTTTTTTTTGTGATTTTGCCAATTTTAATTTACTTCAACCTAAAACTTGCAGAGATGAGTTTAGCTGTAATACAAACTAAAATCACAGGACAGGTGTTACTGCGTAGTTCAGACGTCCCGCAAACTCCACATCCGCTTTTGGTTGTTTTGTTGTTTCATTGGTCGGTTTCAACCAGTCGTATTTCTCAACTTTACTTTATTTTGGCGTCTTATGTATGCGGAATTTCTCACATCCCTCCACTTAATGAGTCACTGTCTAGCATTATCATAAATTGGCTGTGTAATTCGTTTGTTTGCGCGATGAAGCACTATTCTAGTAGCTAGCTGTCTTGTTTTGCCATGATTTGCATTCACGCTTGTATTCCAACACATCACGCTGTACTCGCCGCGCGATAATTAATGGCAATTCATTGTTTTAGCCGATCTGGCATTGCAAAAACAAAAACAGGCTCCTAGACTACCGTAAACTCTGATGTGAATAGCAACTAACAAGTGCATACGTTTTTTATCGGTAATGCAGACGTCTATAAATTTCAAAGTTAAACACTAAATTATCGTAAATCGACAAAACATATGAGATAATTATATGAGACAAGGAATTGAACGGCTGTGCGAAAGCGTTGACTTCTATTGCTTAATAAGCGTCCTCTTCACAGTTTCATGTCAATTTTCGCGTGGCATCCAACGCAGTAGAGCGGCTCCTTCTCGCCAGGCTGAACAACCGGCATTTTGGGCTCACAGAGGAAAAAATCGACGAGTTCGGGATTGCAAATTTCTAATCCGCGGCACAGAGTCCAGACGGCTGATTCAACACTCATGATCTCTTTTTCTAAACAAACGACAGATAATACCGTACTTTGGAAAACCAAACACTAACCAATGACGATTTTCGCTGACAACGTGTTGTTTTCCAGGCATGGCTTGTTGAGGTAGCCCTGGTACTCATGGTCCGAGATAGAACGCTGAGTGACACAGATTTTCTTAGCTGCCGTTACAACCGTCATCACGCCGAGGATGAAAACGCTGGTCTTGGAGAGGTGAAGCATGGTGAGATAGATCTACAAGCTCACACGTTATATCACAACAAAACCTGAACATAATAATGTCCACCTTACATCGCGCGTTATATAGTACCATCAAACTGGGCGGCGTTAGACGAGGAGGAGGGACGCATGCGTGGCAAATAGGGATAAGCTTTCTTTCTGGCTCCTCCTCTGGAAGGATTAAGAAAATCGCATTCAAGCTACACGTGATTAGAGGAAATTGCGGTGAGATGTGATGACAAAATGAGAATTTTGACGCAAGATTGACAAACAGCAGAGGACGTGTCCACAAAGAACGTTTTTCCAATCTACAAAGAGCATTTTTTCAACTAAAAGGACTAAGTTTTAGTTAAATTGAATGTCATTCCGATTCTTTTCATTAATCAACAAGTTGAAATTGTCTCTGATTCTCCAAACCATCTTCACCTAATCTTCAAGATTACGATATTTCTACAAATGTGGCATTTCTTCTGGCTTCAATGTTCCTTAATATCAATTTATCGAAATTGCGCCAACTGTAAATTTAGTCAAATTCCAATCTGCATAGCGAGAAAAATAGGGTTGTCCGCAGTAAAAATCAAATTTTTCGCAATTCAGATTGTTCTATTCTACTCTAGTAATTTCCTGTAAATCCAGCGCTTTTCCCTTTGATTAGCATCAAATTTGTTTGGACTTATGGCTTAGACGTACACACGTCAACACAATCGTGGCGGTATCGTGCATTCCACGTGTTGTTTGGGCTTGTAGAACAGAATTACTTTGTTTTCGGTCCGTTGAAAATCTTGATTGAAAATACGGTTTGTTGTTAAGAATAAGAGAAAACAACATGGAGTTGCTCCGAGACAAAAACAAGCTTGATTAGGCGAAAGTTGGACTGTCTCGGCGCTGAGATTATGACCTGTCACAAACATCTGACTCGTCACCAGTCAGCATCAATTGAAAACAAAACTGACAGAATATTGCGATCTCGGCGATGTTGATGTTGTTTTAGAATCAAATGAAAACTCTCTCTACTCAAACAGTCTAGCTTTCGTTGCTTTTAGAGTAAAAATTGTACAAAAAATACATTAAGCAACTTCTTGTGGGTCTGAAAACTGAGAATATTAATTTTGGAAAGGTATAATGATGACGGTAACGGTAGTATGAGACATTGTTTGTTTTCGCTCCTTGTCACATAGGTACGCATTGAACACCGAAGAGCTTAAATAAGCGGAAAACAGATTTATACTAGACTTGGTGCTCTAAAAGCGTCCACACAATCCGCCGATCTTTGGTTAAAAACATCGAACTATAAACATTTGATTAATCAACGAGACGAAAATCAATTTCCCTTAAAGGCTGTGGAAATGCGTGTGTGTTTCAGACGTTTGACGACTTTTCATAATTACAGCTTATGCGACCGTACTGACTCATCAGTGGATTGATCGAACCGAGGCGTCATATGCTGAGACGAAGCACACAACAAAAAGCTTGAATCTATTGTTTTAATGACAAAATTTTCTCCCGACTGATTTTTCAACTGCAGAAACAACAACGAAACTGATGACGCAAGTTCCATCACGCAGGCTTTGGTCTTCTTAGTAATACCGTAATAGAATTAGTAATGTCGGAGAATACAGAAACAGCAATTTTTGCTCTGTTTACAACAAGATCAGAACTGTTAGAGCTCTGATATGCTGTACTGGAAATTAAAACATGAAAATATTTGCATGAGTAACATCTGTAGCATAAAAGTCTGACGAGCCGTCATCCGGAAGCGCTTCAATCTCTAACAACAGCTCTTCAGAGCTTCCTGTGCGGCCAATCAATTTGCTAATGAAACCGCAGACATGCAGCAGTCAAATTTCAAGATCTCGTATATTCAAGACTGACTGAGCAGCGCAAATGGATAGTTTTTCAGGTAGTTGTGATGACGATCCGAATTGTGGCATGTGGCGGCCGCGAGCTTGACAGTGCAAATGCCATGTAAATGTTGCATAATGTGACAGCGGGGTAGAAGTACGGCCAGCGACGGGTATCACAAAATGTTTTTCTTGTTTGATGTTTTAACTTTTATAGAAAAGAGCGGAAATGGAGTGCACACCACACAAGTTTGAACAAATTTTAACTTAGCCAATGAAAGATGGATTCACAAAACAATTTTGCAAGTCATCAAAACCTCACAGACGTGCATGTGCCGTTGAGTCAACAGAGTCGGTTACTGTGAGATCTGAAATAGCGGTCCTCCACTAATTGTAACTAACAGTAACAATTTTATGCGGAAATTAAAAGTGTACTTTGAACTACGTTTTTTTATTACGGTATGAGCAAACAAAGATTAAGGCGGCAGCTAGACGGGAGAACGGTTGACTGGATGCTGATAAAGTTCCACTTAGAAGTTTGTCATCAAATCATCACCATAGCAGCCGTACAGGCATTCCGGGGAGCGGCAACAGAAAGCTTCTAAAAACGCTTTTGAGCAGCTTCGGAGGCAGCAATACTCGCCAATGAAGGCGCGGAGATTCATGCGAGGATCTGAACTGATTCTAAGTGGATAAACCGGTTGGCTCTGCTTACCAGGATGATGAAACGGCCGGAAACATGGATAGCGCATTCCAGGATAAGTGCACATATTGGCGATCAGGTGAGTTAGGTTGGTACCGCAAATTCTCGGAAAGACGCATTGTACGGTTACTGGAGACATCACCAATAGAGCGAACGTCAGATTCACGAATACGGCAGTGTTCATGGCGTGAGTAGAGCAATCGGAACTCTGAAACGTTCGATTTCAATAGGTTGCAGACAGAAAATGTCGCCGCAAAAAGACACAAAATGGAAAGTAAACAAAGGTCACTGTGGGCGGATACCTTTACAGAAAACCAGTATAGAAGGGGTTCAGTGGGCGGTCCGTTGTACCGACACAAATAAGCCAGCGTCTTTGAAAGCAACGTGTGCACATTTTAGGGAATATTCCACTAGCCTCGCTTCCTGGGTCAAACAATAGAACCTTATCAGCTACACGCTGACTGAGGCCGTTGTCTTTGAGACAATCAGCCACCGCATCCTACAGCGTATAGATCAAGGCATCAAGTGCAAATGTGCTATTAACAACTGGGAACACTTCAGAACTACCACCTTAAGCCACTGAACTGTTTACATGCCAGTCTAAGAAAAGTAACTATTTGTAAACAACCGTCTGATCGACGCATCAATCACTGGCCGTCAAGCGCTCAAATAACGCGTCTGGAATGACAGAAGTCGCGGCAAAACAATGCGTTCCGTTTAGACCTGGCTCAACACACGGGAGAGGCAATTATTGAGATAACAAAAACTGCAATTTTTTGGTTCCATGAACAAGACATTAATTTTGAATTGAAAAATTTTGAATTTTATACGTGTGTTGATGAACTTTATTATTCGGTATATTTAATTGTAAAAAATTGTAAGGATTACGCTCAGTTTCTTGATTTCTTCTTATTTACTGAAATAACGTGAAATGAGATCAAATTTGAATTAACACTTTAACAATTTACTGTTTCAGATTCCGATTGCCGATCCAAGTAGCAGTATTACGAAAATATCTACATATAACTCTCTACATATTCAGTAATTTGTTGTTGTTTTAGAGCAAATTGTTCACGTCGGATTGTCCAATGCACCAAGCGTGATCAAATTGATAAGAGCGGTTAAAATCTGTTTCTGGCAACGTAATGCCAAACTCATCCGATACGCTCAAATGTATTCCTCACGTTTGCTTAGTCTTTATTTAGCACACAGCAAGGCAGGCCGGTGCAGTCAGTCATACACCACATTGCATCTGCGACTACGCGTACGTACCGGTTTCAAATTAATATTTTTTATGAAATTTCAGGTACCAACCGCTCAACTGAACAGCAGTCTTTAGCATTCACTGCCTTTACGCAATGCTGATTTCTTGTTTGCCTTGTTTGTCTGTGTATCACATATCACACTCGTATTAAAAATGCATCATTTTATCGCATCACTCAACGAACACGGGCAAACTACAATGAACCGGCCGCAACAACAAGAGTATCGTTGTCGTGTATCGATGACAGATCAATGCGAAGATCCTACTATACTGACTTCAGATAAATGAAGATTAGAGATCAGGGAGAAATGAAATATACGAGTATATAAAGTGCTACATATTATCAACATACTAAGATCAACCACGCAACCGTACCCGAGCTGATCAAAAGTTGGTTTGTGGACTCCTCGCTCCAGAAGTTCTATGATCCACTCGTTTAGCCCTCAATTTTGGCCGATGTGGTCGCCGTCCTATGAGACCCGCCAAGCGAAGCGACGTCAAGTGCATCAGCAACTCCCTTCTTCTTATCCGCGCGATCCTTGCCTTTTGCTGTTGTCTCCATAGCGCGTCGGATACCATCTTGCGTCATCCAATGGCTGTAACATGCCTGAGCACAAATCTGACGTCCGTTGCAACAGATCTGTTTCTTCAGTTGTTCAGTGTTGCAAGAAGTCTGACAGCAATAGCGAGACGCAAGGATTTCGTTATCCTTTGTTGGGCCTAAAAACAAATTTGTTGTTTTTCATTACACATAAGCGACCATCTACCGGTAAACGGATCGTCATTGTAGCAAGCGAACGGGTGGTACGCCGGCGTGCAAAGCGTTTCCATCAAACGTCGCAACTCCTTCAGACCGCATGTTTTGAACTGCTTTGAGTTGTGCGAGTGATCTCCACCCACGCTCGGGATAGTTGCCGCCAACAGAGCTAGTCCGAGGACGAATTTTGATGCTGTCATAACCACTAAAAAAACAAAAAACATATACTGTAGTACACTTTAGCTGTCACGTAAACTCGGCAAAAACTTGACAATAATTTCACACAACCACGAATGTTTTTCAGATTAGCGCAAAAAATAGGAATATTTAAGAGGAGAGAAAACAGCAAATGAGTTTCTCCTTAAGAAAATCGGGTTTTAACCATAGTTGCACAGAAGGCGGTCCACGAATATCAACGCGTGCCGCCAGGGCGTGCTTTCAATACGTAACTCCGCCTAAGGCGTTGATCAACTTATGTTCTATTCAGCTATATACAGCGATATATGCTGGGAATTATGCCTATCGAACGCGACAATCTAACGGCAAAACAAACTAAATCCACGAGTTGTGATCGTAGCGCAGCATCCTTCAGACTCCTCCGCAGAGATATGATTGTTTGAGATGTGACAACTCAACAATAATGTCATCACAACTCACAGGAGCCGCTCATGCGATATGTTTAATCCAACGCCCTGTGTCTGTTCACATGTATACCTAGACACAGCTAGGAAATGCTGCTTTGTACAGTAACCTTTGCAAATATCGTTGGTGACAAGACATAATGCAACATCAAACTCAAACAAGGATTTGTTTTGCTTAACCCATTCTTCTTTCTTTCGCTACTAGATCACGATTGATTTGAACGAAAATTTCTTTCAATCGAGCAAAAATTGAGTCAAGCTATTCTAGAAGACCGATTCTAAAGGAAGAAAATTTTAGCGCCCCATTTACAACTCAACCTGATCATTAAAATCGTCATCTCTTGTCCGTCTTTGTTCGTGTTTGTTTTGGTTAAGGTGGTTTTAGAACAAAGTCAATCAAGCACAAAATAACAATGCAGGCAAGATGTGATGATTACGTTGCATTCTTCTAATCTCCTAAGGCATTGCGTCGCTTTCTGCACATTTGGTTTTCAGTCCACGCTTCTCACACATGAAACGTGTGTCTTCGGTTTAGTTGAATTCCGGCAGACGATAAGTACGCTAGTTACATTTTAGTTTTAAAATGAAGACACGCTATTGTGTAGTTTTCAAAAACACTCTATTAGTTAACAAACTGAGAATTCTTTTGTTCCGCGTAAGTTTGTCATTGACACTCAAATCTCTAATTTCAATGCATGCACATGGTATTTTCGGGGAGATTTCTTTGATTATAGTCCAAAAACCAAGGTCATTTGCAACTGAACTCAGCTGTCAGGAGTTTTATTTTCGCGTGTCTTCCTTTTTCCGAGACGATGCGTGTATTACGATGTGGATGTGGAACCTGATTCCAAGAATTTCATCTGAAAACAACAAAAGTAATGACGTGTTTGCAGACGTTCTTAAGTCACAGTATGCTCCTCGCGTCAGCTGTTTTGACAAGAAGAAGTTTGCGGTTGACTGTGGTCACCAAGGCTGACCAAAGCAAAAACCAAAATACTGATTATGGGAATGTTACACCTGCTGAGGTGAACGCCTCCTGAGAACTTAATAAACCAAAAATGCCCGTTGCATTTGCGAATGGCGTGTGAAAAGAACCAAATTTGCAACAACCCACACACAAAGTGATGAATAGAAACGTGCACATTTTGTTAGGTCAGGATCAAAAAATAAAGCTTCAAATTTTAGCAAATGCAGACAAAAAGTTCACTAAATTCATGACTTCTCGGCATTTACCACTCACAACTGTGTCAGTAAACTACAGTAATTCGCAAAACGCAAACGACAAGATCTTTAGTAAACCTACTGGGAATTGTCCTTCGACTACCGTATAGCGTCAGTAGTGTGCCATTGACTAAAAGTTTCGAGGCGTCTTTTTATTTATAACACATGACTTAACAATGCGAATCAACATCTATCATTAGTGTACGCCTTGAATGGAGGATAAAGGTTGTAATATTCGTTACCGTAGCACGAGTCCCAGCATTTCATGGTACTGTTAAGGCAGCAAAAGTCTTCGAATAACTCCTTGCGTTCGGCTGGTTGATCGTTATAAGTTCTGAGCAAATAGGCGCGCGAGTCTTTGTTGAGGTCTGTAATAAACAAATTTGCTCGTTTATCCAAGATGTCACTTACTCGTGTAGGGACTGTCGGCGAAACAAGGAGCGAAGGCCTTATAAGATGTGCAGATATGATTCACTCGCTCAATTAACTGCGTTCTCCTCAGGGCACAAATGTCCTGCGCGGAGTCGGCAACGAGTACAGCAACGACGAAGAGCGGACTCCAGACGGCAACAGATCGCATTAGTCTAAAAAAAGCTTGCACATGTTAGCAAAACGCAACTGCAAGCAGCGAAAAAAGAGCGGCGAAAAGTGAATGCGGGCGACGACCTTGAGTGTCTTGCTATCGACTCTCTTCGCCCGCAGTCTTGCAGAGGTGGTCCGTCTTTGCGGAAAGGAGTTTATTGACAAACGTCTGTCTCGCAAGTTGAACGCGTGACGTCACATTCAGTCACACAAACTACCGAGACCAGTTGTTTGTTTACTGATAGACCGTAGCATGGACAGATCAGCAGTAAACAAAGTGTAGACATTGGTTTTTTCGAAATTCGCGCTCAAACAGCAGACCTATTTGCTGTTTTCATGTCGTCTGCGTTTAGAATGGAACGATTGCTGTTTAGTGGTGAATGGTACGGACAGCTGCACCTTTGCCAGAACTCAAACAACATTTGTTTACGGGTAAACAATGCAAAGCGACAAAAACAAGATTTTGTCAACGAAACAGAGTGGAGCGCCGTTTATGGCAAGAAATGGTTGAATAAAGGAGTAATTTAATTTATAATTTAAATGCTGATAAATTGTACTGGTGATAGTATTGCTGAGAATGTATTCATAAGAACCCAATGAACTGCTTTTGCAGTGTTATTCTGTGAACAAATATCTTATAACTACATGATTCGTAAGCGATATTTTTATTTTTTTATATACAAACAAATTAAGTTTTACTCGTGTCGGCCAAAAGGGCGCCCAAAACAGGATTGCGAACATTTGTTGTTGTTGCAACATGCTATTTGGGCGATTCGCTGTCTACTACACAGACTATGTCGGCTAGTGCAGCAGACGGCTGCCAGGTCCTCCTTTAAGTTCTTATTCAAATCTAAATGTTCAAATTTATCATAGCGATTTTGAAAATTACTTACTTAAATACGGCGATTCACGAAAACACGGAAATGGCCACCTCATCAACTTGTGGCACACTTCTTCTGCGAGGTCCCAAAGGTCATCGCCACACAGCCGGCCCCTCCAGATTCCATCCGTGAATTCGGCTGCCAATACAAGTGCCAGGAAAACAACAATCTTTGACATTTCACTGGAATTGTTTAAAGTAAAATGATTAGCAACAATTTCGAAGTAAAAAAAGTGAAACTGCATGCGGTCGGTCGTGTCTCTCTCTCTCTCTCTTCTTATCAACTTCTGCTCCTCCTATCTCGCACAGGGTTGCGCCGAACTTCTGCGGCGCTGGCAGACGGCTGGCAAACTCCGAACGGAGACGGCGGAGTTGCGAACGACATGCAACCACACTAAACTACACACAAGCTAGCGAGACGAAAAGTAAACTCACGAGGAGTTCATTTCAATTAATTTCCCTTACCTACCGTATGCCAACAACCCCACAAATGTTTAAAATACAAAACAATTGAAGAGAGTTTGACGAACTGCTAGTGTTAGGTGTGCTCTCTTTGGGCTCACATTTCAAAAAGACTCATTTTTATACAGTGTCAAGTGAAGTGCGTTCAATTTGTTTACCTCTACTTCCTCGTCGTCTAGCCAACTGGCCGGCGACACTTTGTTTTCGATCGCAACCTTCAAACGACGACTAACAGCGCTGCGTTTACGAGAACTTCCGCAGACACGCCCAAAATTTGTGGTCGCCGTTGCTCTCTCGCTCTTTTCTAGGCGCATGCGCGAGCGACTACAAAGATCACAGCACAAATGTATGGTTGAAGCGCACACTTTCAGAACAAGGTCACCCTGAAAATATCAACAGGGTCATTCGCTGTAATTGCCATAACTTTGTAAATTCGCGTATGTAAATATGAAACTAGACGGCCCGCGATCAATTGGTGAAAGCAGTTTAATTTAAAAGAAAATGGAATTTGGTTTTCACTTTGCATTTACTGTGTTCCTATGAATCCTACACACCGCGACAACGAACCAATGACAAAAACTATCTTCATCAGCTTGTTTGTCAATAACGCATAGCATTTGTATAGCAATTTAATTCAACACGTGTAAATTCAGTACCAGCAGTCAAGCGTTCCTACATTACTTTCTATGGGTGGAGCACAACATCTGAGGACAGAATTGAACTCGCATTGATATTTTAATTTGCCATAGTCTTGATCATTTATGGTCTTCTCATCATGCTCATTGCAGAATCGCTGATTTTGTCACGCGCTATTAAGATATCAATGTTCTCTGATTGCTCTGAGCGTTTCTCGATGCAAATAGAAGTACATAGTAAAATGCACTGACTAGAAATGTTCGTTTATAATCAGTATACGTCCACAACCAATATCAACTCACCTCGCTGACCTTTCGACTACAGCAAAAAATTGAGCTGAAAACACTGCAAATTCACCAAAAACCAAAATAACAAAAAAATCAAACTATTTATAAAAAAAACGAGTTTTATTCTAGTACGACAATTACAGCATCTCCAGCGCTGTTATCTGCGTTCACGCCACGGAATATTCGTCGTTGCACTCCGTCCCGGTGCAGCAACAGAAATGTGCAGCTTTCTTCTGTGGTCCTCTGCTGTCCACGCACCGATTCTTTTGGCACTGCTTCACGGATTCCTGCAACTATCACAATAGAAATGTTTTGGAATGTTAAAACTTACGGTAGAAGCAATGAAACAGTCTTGTACGATGTGGCCATCGCCCCATAAAGCGTAGCAAGCAATCGCTTTGCCGTGCGGTTTGTCGCGCGGTAGGTAGCAAGCACGAAAACCGTTCTTGTAGCGGCAAATCATATACGGTCTTCCTTCATTATTGTACAAGATTCCGCGGTCTGTCAATTTTTCTCTTTCAAATAGCCTGAATTTTTCAAAGTTATGTGCAAACTGAAACTGCTGCGTTGCCCCTACATGTGATCGGTGAACGTCTTCATTGCTGGATCATAGGGCACCTTTCCGGGACGGTTGTTTGGATACGAACTCAATTTCGCCAAACATGACACGACCAGCGCAGCAACAAGGACAACGATAACGGAAGTCTTCATCCCTATAAAACTCGTTGGTTCACAAAATATCGCAATAAAGACGGAGTACGACAGAAAGGAACGTCTCGCCCGCTACACTACACGAATGTTTAAATGCTTGTTGCAACGTGATGAGGAGTGAGCGAAACAAACAGTTGGTGAGGGTGGTGTGATGTTTTGCAACTCGCGACAACACACCGCAGGCGGCGAAAGTAAAACCAGCCATCAAGCCCATCAAAAGAACGTATAAGCAGATATGTGAACAAATAGGTATGTTTGTTGATCGTTCATGAACGTTTAATCTTACGGCTTGCCTGTCCATTCACTTGTCCTAAAGAGCAGCTGCAATTGTGATAGTTAGTTAGTCTACGCAGGTTTTTCTCTAGTATTCCGGGTGTTGCGAGCGTCGATGACATGTGTTGTGCTGCGGGCATTCGCTACTATACAGTCGATAGCGAAAAACAGCCACCTGCCGCAAAATTTGTGAATTTTGCGCCGATTGCCGATCGCTGCCCCGTTCCGAGATAGTCAATTGTCTGGCGAGGGAAAGGGACGCAAACCGATAGATTGGTCGAACACAAATTGCAGCTACCGTAAGACAGCGGCACTTTGTCATCTGTCATTTTTCTTTGATTGCATGGCTATGAGCAGAGTGTTATTGACTTGCGCAATTTCAGTGTGCAACAATACCGTTCTCAATACTGTACAAACAGACAATATTGGACATCAATTGAGCCTATGAAGCAATCGAATGACTGTTTCAACTGTAATCATTTTGTTACCATCGGTACATGAGATGCATTATCGCTAATCAGCGCACCTGATCTTTTCCGTACAGCAGCGTTGTGTTACTTATCAGTTGAGTGTTCCGTTTCTTTTTACGACTGTGGCAGCTTAAAGAATGAACCATAAGCCGGGCGCTGCTCGGAAAAAGAGCTCGTCGACCGACCGCCGCGTAGCGAGGGCAACAATTTGTTTGCTCGGCGTTTTTCTCAACCATCCGTCGTCCGTCGATGTTGCGTCTGCTAGCAGCGACTGGTGATAATGCGGGTGAATCGAGGAAACGAGCGAGAGAGCAACTGTTCAAAAAAAAAAGTAAGGAATTCTTGTTGAGCACTGCGTTGTGCGTTCGAACTGCATAAAACCGGTTGCCTGGCGTGTTGCGATGGAAAAGTACGAAGAGAAAGCAAAAGTTAGGAAAACATTTCAGTACCGTATACCTAAAAACGCTAACGAAACGCAATGCTCTTTCCTCGCTAGCAAACGAATGTCCACATCCAGTTCTGGTCGTGAATTAGAGCAATTATAGACCAGAATGACGGTTAGACACGCAATTCCAGCGACTATCAAACGGTTCCATGGTTTTGTAGCCTGGTTGGTGATCCCGGTCACAAACAAACAAGAGCAACTGCACAACCGAGCAAAGCAAGCGTTTGTTTACGCGCAGTCGCTCATTGTTGCGTCGGCTGTCTCCGTGAGCAAGCAAAACAGATGTTGCAACATTCACGGCGATTTATGGCGAAAACGAAAATGACCTAAGCTGAGAAAAAAACTTCAATGACGTGGAAACGGTGCTGACCAGTGTTAATCGATGGTCAAACGCTAGTTTCAGCAACTATGGTTGATTTTATTGCTTGTTGCACAATACATCGGTAATTTAATACAGATCTACCGTAGTGTTCGTTGACTCATCGGCGCAAACCCGTTCTCTGTTCTACTAATCTCTAAATTCGTTTAAAGCATTTTGTGTTCATTTCAAACTGAAACACGATGGACACGCTAACAGTTTGAGTTGGCTAGTCACATGCCCTCAAAATACAAAACGTGCCAAATGTTTCACACGCGATATTGAGATAACCTACAGACTGTACAACAACAGTTCGTTTAATACTTTAATATAAAGGAGCAGAAGAGCATCGAAAAGACCGTGCACGAGCTGGATTGGACCCAGGCTCTCACAACGAAATGTTGCCAGATCAGAATGTTTTCATCTTCTTTTCGATTCGATGCGCTCCTGCTCCTTTCTCCGGTCCTCATGTTCCTTTTTATGCATTTATTGCATGGAAACACACCCGAAGATCAATTCGTCACTAAAATTCAGCGTTGTATTGAGCTCAACTTGAAATCCCTACTACTTTTCGGTAATTTGACCGATTTGAGTGAATTTTGGCGCAAGATGCGCAGCAGAGGCTTGCCTACAATATAGGAGATTTCGGATTAATTCCTCGTGGAATGAGCAATTCGACTTTGCACGGCGCGACTCGGCAATCCCGTTGAAAAAACGACGGGACCACACACAGTGGCGCGCGTCTGCGCTTGCCGCGTATTTTTCGAAATGCGACATTCAGATTTAACCTTACAATTATATGATTCGTCCGACAATATAGGACGAGCATGTTAGACACTGACAGCCGGTAGTGTTGGTATTCGATTTTTTAATTCACGGAAATGAAGTTTCTACCATACTGCTACAGTAACCTGTTCTTTCGCGAATGCTCGGTAATGCGTGTGTTACAAACGAGTGTGTTACACGATGTTACTGTATTGAAAAAAGGAAATTGCAAATAACAACTACAAGTTAGTTTCTTCACGAAGATGGGCGTACTTCTTCATTAAACCAAAACACGTATCCCAGCATTGGTCCTTGACGCCACAGCAAAATCGCCTTTTCAATTCTTTCTCTCCGCAGTCAGCGTCGCAGCACATTCTTCTCGCCAAGCTTCTAGTCTCAGGGCTCAGCAAGGGACCTCAAAATAGGCAATTAATCCCTTTTTGCACGTGTCTTCGCTTACCAAGGTAGGGACTGTCGCTGTAGCACGGTGTTTCCATGGGACCTTCAGGATCGATGCAGAGGTTCTCAATGAACTTGAAGAGATCATCTCCGCACAACGTATTACTCTTTCAGTCGAGTTTTCAGTGTCATTTTGGAACGATTTTGGAGTTGTTATCATTGATTGCGGTTCTGGTGTCCAACGATTTGAGTGTCTGACGGCAACAAACACGACCAAAAGCACAACTATCAGGAGAACACCGAGTCCCATTTTGACCGGTAGACTGAGCCTACTCGTTTTCGGGAGAAGAGTTGAATACGCTGGCTCGGTCATTCTCCTGTAAAAAAACACGTTTATACCTAAAAATACGGCGTCGCAGTGCGATAAGGAGACGCAGCGCAAAGAGGAAGCGGCAACAAACTGTTTGTTCTTTTGCTCGCAGCCGCCGCGCGTCGCTGCGACCGCGAGGCAGATGTTGCGACAGACGGCTGGCGGCTATGCGTGCGACCCGAAAAACGCGTCGAAACAGCGAGAACGCAATCGCACCTGTCTGGAAAAATTCACCATTTTTCTCTTTGAATCTTTTTATGCGCTGTGTTCGAAGGACGCATGCGTTTGACCGGTTTGTCAGCGCTCCACAACAACGCGGACTATAAAAAAAAGTTAGCGACTAACTACTGTAACCTTTTCGTTTTTGACATTAAAACTAGGAATTTGACATCTGCAATTCTCAAAACGCAGAAATCTCAAAGAAGATTCCAATTGCATTTATTACATTTGTCGCAGCTAATTGTCGCAAAAAAATCTATCCTATCCATCCGTCTACTCACACACGCGTTAGATCGTTATTGTCCGTTCAAACTGGGAGCACAGCGCGCACAGCTACAGTAATTTTGTTGTGCAGTGTTTGAATACCAATAAACGTTTGAATTTGTGATGCATTTGCTCAAACACATAAAGAGAGGATTTCTCAAGACGTTGTGAAAGGGTGGAGACGATCGGTGGATCAAGGATCTGTTTCCGGAGAAGCAGCTGATCAAGTTCAACTACCTACGACTTAATTGGATGGAGATGTAGCCGTACAGAACGAGGAGAGCGATTTTCATGATTGTCGAAGTGGCGGACCAAGAACGCACGCTGGCTATAAGTGCGGCCGCATGGACATAGACAGTGAACGTCTTTTTAGGCTATTGTTTATGATAATGTGTTAGTGCGAGTTTATTCAACATTAAGAACAAACAAATTAAAAGCAAGGTGACTTCGTTGTGTCACGAACAATGTCAACTTTTGTGTGTTGTGCAATTTCTCGGTTCGACCTTGCTTCAGCAAACCAGCCAAGTCAACGAATGTCTTCACAAGGTTTCTTTGAGACCCACGCCAATAGGGACCGGGATTTACACATAACGATCCGTAGACAATTTTAGCGTGTTGCCCAAGCACGGATGGAGCGATCAACACGTGTGGAGCTTCCGTAATTTCAAATCCTTGCTGACTCTTCGTGTTTTCGGGTAGATTATCTTGTTCGCATTGGTACAACGGATACAGGCAGTCAGTAAACAGTCAATAACATCTGAATTGCCAATGGCCAAGCGAACGCCGTCGATGCTGATAACTGCTGGATCAGGGCACAAGTGAATATTCTAAACATTCAGGTAATTCTAACATGCGCTTATATTTCAAAGACTTACAGCCGAAAGCCTTCTGTCGAGCTTCTCGTCAATGGTAAATGCTTCTAAACAAAATCCATTAGAACACATAAAATTATATTTAGCTCATACGATTTAACTCGTACGTTGACTTCCAGAAGGAAGTGTTCGAAATATTCTTGGACAGTCGCTGCACAGTCCGCCGATGTGTAGAAAGAGCTACTACGTGATAGAAAAGGACCGCTCTAAACATGTTATATATTCCATTTTCTGACTGAGAAATAGCAGAAGATACCAAAATGAGATGATCAGCACTGGCGACTGCTTCGTTAAACAGTTGGTACAAATCTGTGAAATCATGCTTTGTCGTACTCGTGTACGGACCAGCTGCGATCATACAAGACAAATTGGAAGCTTTCTCAGAGATTCTCAGATTTGCGAGCGGCAGAATCGATCGAGGAGCAAAAGAAGTGACATGGAACGTGTAACCAATAGTGTTTTCACCTCCAAGCAGCTTCACCCTCTAGATAAAACACTTGACATCAGAGTTCAGGAACAATATTACCTGGCCGGGAAAAAGCGTTACTTCTTCAGCGTTGCGTAGATCCAACTTTTGATCAAATTGTACGTTCTGATACACGCGTTCATGTCAGAAATCATAGCAATATCAAGATTCCTTAAAAACAGTCGTCTACCTAATAAAACATCAAGTTATTGCAGAGTAACAAGCGATTGGCTCACAATGTCGTCTTCGTTGTGGGGAAAATAGCTAATATTTTCAATATCCGTCTGGATCACGTCGACGATCTTCTCGTTACCATAGCTTGAATTTATTTTCTTCCTATTCCCCAATTCAAACTGAATGGCGGTTGTGTGCTTCGATTCAGACGGATTGTAGAATTTTCCGTGATGAAAGTAGTTTGGGAGAACTTGTCGATTTTCCAGCTTCACGGACATGCTGAAATTACATTTTATCCCATAACAAAAGTGGATTTATTACCTCGATCGTAGGGAGCATCGCAGTTACCGTACAGTCCAAGCATCTCAGCGGGTGCAGCTGTTTCGAAATCGGGACCTGGCGCCAGGAGACTTCGGTTTGGACAACAACTTCTTCGCCAGACAATCCTCGTCAAAGCTCTCCATTGTCAGGACCATTGTCACGCTCGAGACCTTTTTATCCACCATGAACGCCATCAATCAGCGTTTCCGACTTCATCGCATACATCTTCAGCAGGTGATTCACTGTAACAATGCCACAATTTAGAAAGAAAAACCGTTCGGAATACTTACCTCAAGAATCTGGTCAGTGTCGGCCTCAGCGAAATTGTACGAAACGATTTCGAGCTCATCTTTTAGCGATTCAACTGTAATCGTCTCAGCCATCTGAAATTAAAACCGTTTGATGAGTGATGATCGAGTGAACAACTATTTCGCGCAAAACTGACACGAGTTGAAATCGCCATTTTCGCGGAAAAACCCATCCCGTAGTTTGGGCGGCGATTATCAGGGTAGGCGGCATGTGATCTAAGTAGGCGCCACGATCGCGGATCGCGCGCGCTTCAACTTCGAGTGAAGATTCGCATTCTTGCGCTTACTGTGTGTGAAACGTTTCACCAGCTGCCCGGGTAGGAGTGAATCGTTGCAAACTTCGAGTGAAGATTCGCATTCTTGCGCTTACTGTGTGTGAAACGTTTCACCAGCTGCCCGGGTAGGAGTGAATCGTTGCAAACTTCGAGTGAAGATTCGCATTCTTGCGCTTACTGTGTGTGAAACGTTTCACCAGCTGCCCGGGAAGGAGTGAATCGTTGCAAACTTCGAGTGAAGATTTGCATTCTTGCGCTTACTGTGTGTGAAACGTTTCACCAGCTGCCCGGGAAGGAGTGAATCGTTGCAAACTTCGAGCGAAGATTCGCATTCTTGCGCTTACTGTGTGTGAAACGTTTCACCAGCTGCCCGGGAAGGAGTGAATCGTTGCAAACTTCGAGTGAAGATTCGCATTCTTGCGCTTACTGTGTGTGAAACGTTTCACCAGCTGCCCGGGTAGGAGTGAATCGTTGCAAACTTCGAGTGAAGATTCGCATTCTTGCGCTTACTGTGTGTGAAACGTTTCACCAGCTGCCCGGGAAGGAGTGAATCGTTGCAAACTTCGAGTGAAGATTCGCATTCTTGCGCTTACTGTGTGTGAAACGTTTCACCAGCTGCCCGGGAAGGAGTGAATCGTTGCAAACTTCGAGTGAAGATTCGCATTCTTGCGCTTACTGTGTGTGAAACGTTTCACCAGCTGCCCGGGAAGGAGTGAATCGTTGCAAACTTCGAGTGAAGATTCGCATTCTTGCGCTTACTGTGTGTGAAACGTTTCACCAGCTGCCCGGGAAGGAGTGAATCGTTGCAAACTTCGAGTGAAGATTCGCATTCTTGCGCTTACTGTGTGTGAAACGTTTCACCAGCTGCCCGGGAAGGAGTGAATCGTTGCAAACTTCGAGTGAAGATTCGCATTCTTGCGCTTACTGTGTGTGAAACGTTTCACCAGCTGCCCGGGAAGGAGTGAATCGTTGCAAACTTCGAGTGAAGATTCGCATTCTTGCGCTTACTGTGTGTGAAACGTTTCACCAGCTGCCCGGGAAGGAGTGAATCGTTGCAAACTTCGAGTTCTTGCGCTTACTGTGTGTGAAACGTTTCACCAGCTGCCCGGGAAGGAGTGAATCGTTGCAAACTTCGAGTTCTTGCGCTTACTGTGTGTGAAACGTTTCACCAGCTGCCCGGGAAGGAGTGAATCGTTGCAAACTTCGAGTGAAGATTCGCATTCTTGCGCTCACTGTGTGTGAAACGTTTCACCAGCTGCCCGGGAAGGAGTGAATCGTTGCAAACTTCGAGTGAAGATTCGCATTCTTGCGCTTACTGTGTGTGAAACGTTTCACCAGCTGCCCGGGAAGGAGTGAATCGTTGCAAACTTCGAGTGAAGATTCGCATTCTTGCGCTTACTGTGTGTGAAACGTTTCACCAGCTGCCCGGAAGGAGTGAATCGTTGCAAACTTCGAGTTCTTGCGCTTACTGTGTGTGAAACGTTTCACCAGCTGCCCGGGAAGGAGTGAATCGTTGCAAACTTCGAGTGAAGATTCGCATTCTTGCGCTTACTGTGTGTGAAACGTTTCACCAGCTGCCCGGGAAGGAGTGAATCGTTGCAAACTTCGAGTGAAGATTCGCATTCTTGCGCTTACTGTGTGTGAAACGTTTCACCAGCTGCCCGGGAAGGAGTGAATCGTTGCAAACTTCGAGTGAAGATTCGCATTCTTGCGCTTACTGTGTGTGAAACGTTTCACCAGCTGCCCGGGAAGGAGTGAATCGTTGCAAACTTCGAGTGAAGATTCGCATTCTTGCGCTTACTGTGTGTGAAACGTTTCACCAGCTGCCCGGGAAGGAGTGAATCGTTGCAAACTTCGAGTGAAGATTCGCATTCTTGCGCTTACTGTGTGTGAAACGTTTCACCAGCTGCCCGGGAAGGAGTGAATCGTTGCAAACTTCGAGTGAAGATTCGCATTCTTGCGCTCACTGTGT
>MQUG01003993.1:0-28886 GCA_007213375.1 Steinernema feltiae | reverse complement strand
CCCAGCATTTCGAGGTGTTCGAGTGGGTCGGTGGGTGTTTGTTCCGGCTGCGAGGGCTCCCGAAATACCCAAAGGACTACAACTTCCAAGTAGATGAATCCGATTGCACACCGATGAATGACCGCTACCATGTCCGTCGGGCTGTTTTGTGCAGTCGCCGTACGAGGAGGATCGCATTCTCATGTTAGCAGAGTTTGGTCAGGCACAACAACAGCCAGATTGGCGCCGCCTACGTCAATATTCCCGAACAGTAAGCGCTATCAGCTCGTCATATTTTAAATTTCTTGTTTTCAGCAACGCTCCAACAAATGTCTCCAAGATTTTCACTGTTCCTGATGAGGACGAAGAGGCCTACGATATAGAAAATCTTTTAGGAGTAGACTTGGCCAGTCACGAGAGTCGGCAGGGACCAAGATGGTGATCACATTTTTGTGCTACAGGACGGACGGCTCAAGGACCACATTTCCTTGTTCCCCAAGTTTTACTCCAACGGTGACTGCTACATTCAGAATAGAATGCCACTAACGAACATAAATTACACTGTAAGTTGCCGTCTTGTAACTGTCGTTGTTAAACGTTGTTTGTAGTCCGCAGAGATTGAAGCTGTTCGTACCCGCCGCAAGCGCTACGAATATTTGAATAGCGATCCACTGAAGAAAGAACACTCGGTCATGGGAACTTGGGCGGTTCGTTATGACAGTTCCAAGGACGCAGACGGATTCCAGAACACTCTCCAGTTATTCCGCGCTCCGAAGTGCACCCCGACTGTCTTCTCTCTCTACGGACGGAAGATATTTCTGATGCCAGCGATCACTACCACGCCGCCGCCTCCTCTACCTGGTATCGATGTGAAAGCCTACGTTGAGCGTCAAAAGGCACTGGAAGAAATTCGGAAACGACAAGAAGAAGAGTCTCAGCAAGTTCGTCCAATCTTCATCATACTCACGCTGCTGTGCACGGGAATTCCGCTGTTGACACTCATCGTCGGTTGCTGCCTTTGGCAACGCCGACAGAACAGACGGGCAGCGGAAGGATATGTGAACGATGCCCGGGAAGCTCGGGAGGATCACTGGCTGGTTCGCCTCTTCGACCTCTGAACTGAAATTGATGAAGATGCTGATGTATTGTATTAACTTATTGTGACGAGTTTGTTTGTAATTCATGTTCGGTTCGCTAACACCACGTAACCATAAAACTCTTTCCCCCCATTCCTGTTTTTCTTGTCATATTATTCTTTTTCGTGAATTTCAGTTGAGTGTGTTGGCGTGCGAAGCGATCTGCATTGTCACTGTGCTCGATGACCATCAGTGCAAGCGCCGTTTCTCCTGGGTGATCTGGACTTGAATTCTTCTTGATCGAGTGAAACGACTCGCGCTGCGATTGGCGCGCTGCACAAAGCGAGCGAGAGGGGCGTTCTGATGTTCCTGGAGGTCTTTGCGTTGCTTTGATCGCGCTCGCTTGGTTGTTGGAATCGGTGGTCCCGACCCTGTTTCCCCAGTTGCCTTTGACGTCACCCCGTGGTGACAAACTTGCCCACCGGACTACCCACAACGCGACTAGACAGCGCATCTCTCCCATTCATCGTCGATCAGAAGCTCCGCGGTCACTCGACGCGATCGTTATTGCTCCACAGCAGTCGAATTATGAATCGGTCGCTCCGTGTGTGGTCGCCGTTGACGACGTTCGCAATCGTCTGCGTTCTCTGCGCTGCGTGTGGCGCCGCCGCTCCGCTGCTCCTCAAAGACTACGATCAAGCCGATGTCACGACTACGAAGAAGGACGAGGAGAAATCGTGAGTTTTTGGCGCCTTCTCGGCTGTTTTCTGCAATCCGCGCCCATTTCAGAGGATGGGACAGCATGGCGGAATGGTTCGACGACTCGCTCGGGTGGAAATTCAGCGCGAAATACGAAGACATCATGAAGTGGCAGAATTACCTCGCGCTCGGCATCACCGTCGCCTACATCATCATCACCGTGGCCGGCGCCTTGGTTCTCTGCTGCTGCTGTGTGGAGCGGAAGACTGCGAAGAAGGAGTGATTTGATGCGAGGCGAGAATAAACGATTTTTTGATTCGTTCCTATAATTCGTGATCGTTCATCCATGCGCGCATTGCTTTTGTTTTCGTATTTTTGAGTTTTTCTGCTCCTCATGGTCCAGAAACGAACGTGTGGATGCCGCCGAATACCATAAATAAGATGAAATCGTGTTCATTCGCAGAAGCGGACTGATGCGACACGAGTTGCGTTTAATTGATTTTCTGATTGACTGCAATGTTTCATACTTGAACGCGATTGGCTCCTGTGTTGTATTCGCTGTTCGGTTCACGGAAATTGACCGCGATTCTGACTATTTTCACAAATTGACTACAATCGCGCCTATTTTCAGGATTTATTGGCAACTGGAGAGCGGAGAAACAAGAAGAAAGCATCAGGATAACGCGGAAATACGAAATCCCCAATTTTCTGGACGCTACAACGCATACTTTCAATATGCAGTCACAGCTGACTATGGGAAGCCAATCGTTCCCCAGCATCTTCATGAACGATTACCTTCGCGAATTCCACTCGAGGACAAACCCCTATCTGCCTAGTATCGTCGGCGTCCCTGATGGCTGGCAGAATTTTTATGTATGATTTGTATTCTCGTTTCGAATGCATCAATTCGTGAATTACAGGACGGCTACACATTGCCCTATGAAGTTGCGGTAGGACTGACTGACGAGGAACGCCAGAAACTCAGCAGGCATTGTCGGAAGGCGCAATCCAAATGGCAAATTGAAAAGGGGCGTGTGCCAGGAGCGGGAATTCAGCATCGCCAACGAAGTCCACCTTCACCAGGTTGTGCTGATGGAACAGGGCGCTTCCGGTGCTGCTCTGGAGTCTCTCATGGCCGATTTCGAGAAGGAGGTCCGTCAGCGTTATTTCGATGAAGATCGTGCTCAGAGTCAACGGTTGGTTGCCGTGTTAAAACGGTTTTTTCTTTATGCGCTTTGTATTAAGGAAAGAAGCGAAGAAAGCCGAGAAGGCGAAGAAGGAACAACTCAATCAAGATGAGTCTCTCTACATTGGCCGGATCCGCGATTGCAGAATTCTTCCACTCGCCTACGACGAACCCGCCCCGGAACAAGAGGACGCGTTGCCAGTTATAAACGGGGTTCAATATATGGCGGAACTGGAATTCAACCCTGTTGCCTACGGTCGGATTCGGCTGTCCGATGGTCTCCACTCTTATCTTTGTAAAAATCTGGAGGGAATGAAGTACGAAATGCGCGCTGACCAAAAATCTCGAGGAAATGAAGCTCGAAATGCGCGCTGACCAATAACGATGCTTTGTGTGGACTTTGTGTACCGCCTCATACCATGTTCTACTTGTTTTTTCCTCGTTTCCAACCTATTAATCCTTCTCAACTTTGTTCTTTTATAGCGTTTCATGTTGACATTAAATCGTAAATCTTCTCGTTCCGTGAATTCGCAGTCGAACTGGTCAACGAACTGGTGTAATCCTATTGTCAGTCGAGCTCAAACTACCAAACTGCTTGTGATTGACGCACTTCTGATGCGTTTTCTCTGTTCTGTTCTTGATGAATCAAGTATTAGAATGTCCACATATTCGGCGCTTCTCTTCGACCGATTTGACGATAAATGCGATGCGCAGAGGGACGAAAGACAGAAGCAGCGTGGCGCAGTGGAAGCGTGCTGGGCCCCATAACCCAGAGGTCGGTGTATCGAAACCACTCGCTGCTAATCTTTTCTCAACTAATTTTAGTGTTTAAAAAGATCGGCAGATAGCCTGCAGCCACTTGGAGCCAAATGTTTGCGGCGCTTTCTTCTGGATAACTAATCTTCCTTTTTCATTTCGTTTCATTTTTCTTCGCGTACTGGCGAGCTCTGGCGAGCAGTTTTGTGCGTTGTGGGATAGGCTAATCACACATCGTGAGCGTCGCTTTTCATTGAAAACGACTATAAATGCGGGTGAAATTCAATTTTTCGTCAAATTCTGTGCTCGTGATGGACTCGATTCCGTTCGCGTTCTGCGACGCCGTCGTCGGGGCGATCAAAGATCTCCCTCAGCTGAACGCCCCTTTCCGAGATGCCAAATGGAACAAAGCGCTCCAGGATCACTCTGCCAACCGAACGTACTTTAATTTGTACGTTGGCTTCTCAGATGGGAAGAGGTCTTATGGCTTGTTCACCCCAAAATCTCGTACATATACTCCTTTTGCAACTTTGCTGCAGCAGGTTGGTCCCCAATACCTGCGTTTCGACTACATTCAATGTGTGGCTGGATGGATTGGCACGGAAACGTCAAAGGAGGAACTTTACTCGCTACTGAACAGTTTCAAACCGTTTTTGAACTTTCCAAGACTGAAGTTGTACGACGTCAAGTCAAAAATTCCCGAAAGCGACGTAGCTGAATTTCTGTCTTTCTTTGCAAAAATCAACGTTTTTTCGTTCTTTTCGTCTTGCAACGGAAGAAGCGTCACAGAATTTAGGAAGCATTTGAGAACGGAAGAACGGAAGAAGTGCGCTGGAATTTGCAAAGAAAATAAAGCAGGAGGACTCCTTGCTGAAGGAAATTACTGTACGAGGCGTCGAAGACCCGCTGGCACATGAAATTGTGGATTATCGAGCTACGGGGAGAGTTGTTCAAAACAGAAAACAGAAGGTTTTCCAGTTTATGGAACGTCATTGCGCTTCGACCGTTAAAACGCAACTCGATTGAGTCGTGTTGTTATGGTAATAAACGTCAATAAACGTCAAAACTTAATCAGAAGGCCAATCAGAAGGATTATTCTTCTTGTGATACTAACGCGTTCTTTTCCTTTCGTTATCGAAGAGATTTGCAACGAACAATAAAAAAACATGTTCTGGAGATATGGGGAATGGAACCCCAGCCCTCTCGCATGCTAAGCGAGCACTCTACCCCTGAGCTATACCCCCACTGGGATGCAATCGTGTGTCATTTTGAGATGAATTGTCTCTGTCTGTATAGACATTGCTTTCAGACATCGACCGGTTAAACTCATATACTCGAGTGCACACGCGCGTCTGTGGTGGTTGCCTTCCAAGCAATCGACAGGGGTTCGATTCCCCTCAGATGCAGTGAATTTTTTATTTCTGTCGACTATCAAAGACGACAATCCGTCGGCAATTTTTTGGTCGAAAATTTGCTTCTGGCGCCTTTGAAACTAAAAAGGTCGACTGTTCGAGGGACTCTTTTCCCCGTGTGAAAGAGAGGCTGAAAGGAGAGCTGCGAAGCCTGCAAAGACTAGCGACAATTTTTCTGATTTCTGAGAATCGAGTTTCCATCAGGCCAAGCGCCTTGCCGTAGTTGCCAGGTAACTCGTTGAAATAGATGTCATCGTAGAGTTTAGTGGCCAGAACCGTCAGTCGATCCAAATCAACAATATCTGCAATAGAAGTTGACTATTTGCAGCGCGGTCGTACGTTATCAACAGAAAAACAATCGATTGAGAGTGATTTCGATCAAGAGACGACATTCTTTAAGAAATCCAAGATGTTATTAAGAATTAAGTGGAAAGCCTTGCGGTAATAGAACGGAATTACAATAGAACGCTTTATTCGGTTAGCAGCTGACCAGATGCTTAGCGTAACATTCTAACACTTTATTTATCCTTAAAACAAGACCAACAAGCACCAAACATCTAAAGATCAGAAATTTCCATCCGAATCCGATAGTCGTCATCCACTTCAGCCACTTCGAGCCAAATGTTTGCGGCGCTCTCCTCTGGATGATCAACAACAAATTCACTTTTTTCATCTTTAAATTCAAATTTCTTCTTTAAATATTCCTCGATTTTCTCTAAAGTTTCCCTTGAGATCTGCGCCGAAATTTTTCGTTCTGTAAACTGACAGCAGTTCGGTGCTTCCCAAGCCTTGTGCGAGCTTTCGATGACTTTGAATGGAACGTGACACAAAGCATCTCGCATCCACAGCATCTCAAACCAGGGTCTTGTCACGAAAACGACCAATTCTTTGTCGAAAGCGCCATCTTCAAAATTCACACCGGAAACTTCCAGATTTCGCAGGTATTTTGAGCGCAATTGGCGCCGCAGAAAGTTGACCAACTCAAGCGTCGCTGCCTCCTCCGAATCTCCTCCTCTCCACGTGATTGTTGCGAATCGCGTTCCGATTAGGTCGAGGGCTTTCTCGTGCGTGTCAGGCAACTCGTTGAGATAGATGTCATCATAGAGTTTTGGGGCCAGAACCGTCAGTCGATCTAAATCCAAATGATCATCATCAATATAAGACTCACAGATGAATCGGTTTCGAGCTTCTTCGAACGGAATTTCCTTTTCGCGTGAAGATCGTGCAGCGGGATCGTATTCTCTTGAATGGAAAATCAGATCATCTTCTTCTTGCCGGGTACATGCGCTCAATTCCCGCGCAAACGCTCCCCAAGAACCTTCGATTTTCACGAGTTTTTGGAGTTCGTAATCGGCGCTGATCCTTTCCACTCCATGGGAATCGACAACGTCGTCGATGATCTCGTTCGGGAGGAGGGAAAAGGCGTTCCCTTCAATGCAGTTACGGTAGTCCGGAGAGGCGCGGAGCCAATCAAGCGTCTCTTGAACCGCATCGAGCAATTCTTGGTGAGAAAGACTCTTCGCATCAGTGAGCTTTCGCACGAAGCCGGAGATTTCTTCACCGCGGTCCATCTTCGAGTGAAATGCAAGTTTCAGATTGTGTTTTCACGTGTTTAAATACATTTTATTTCGCTTTATGCATTGCTTCTTCCAAACTGCGGTAGCGGCATTCGCACTATTTATTCGCAGTTACCGTATCTTTTCGTTTTCTTTGACAAAACTGCTGATTTCATTGTTCACTTTAGCGCCTAAGTTGCTGTGCTCTGTTCACTGTGTCGCTGGAAATGAGCGGGAAAAAAGCCTGATCAGTGTTCGTCGTCAAATCACATTCATTTTCGAATGCAGAACGGCAATATCAGTGGAGAATGGATGGTGTAGGTCTGAAATCCAGTCTAGACTGATTTGGAACTAATGTAATGACAATAACGACATTCCATCACAGACGAACGCAGCCAACAGTGCCTCTCGAAAGCAGCTTTGGTCACGCCAGTTTTTTTTTAATGGTTATTACCGGCTCAGACTATCCGCTCTCGGGTATCCAACAACCCGACAAAAGGAATATTGCAGTAACTGGATTGGAACATGGATTGGATTTCCTTCGACCAAAACAGCAAAAACTCAGGCCGATCTTGATCACGATCTCCAAATCTTATGACTTTTCTCTCTGTGCGCCCGCAACACACCCCTTCCCCTCACCCTTTGCCACTTCTTCGTTCAGCACCGAGCTGCGCGGTCGGCCGACCGTTCGCTCTCAATAAACTGTGTGTTCCCAAATTGAGCATGGCGCATCGGTTGGGAATCAAACCTGGACCGCCTGAGTGGCAGGCCAGCATTCTACCTCTGAACCACCAATGCAGATTCCCGGACCATGCACCGTTGCGGCTACAGAAATAACACACAAATTTAATCCGACTTCGCTGGCGGTCAGAGTAACCGCTCAGCGTGAGACAACGAAGTGAATGAGTGCACGGTCAACGGCGGGGACGGGCGAGGAGCGAAGGGCGACGATGACTCATGACTCATGAGAGCGATGCGAGGGAAGGAACGCGAGCGAGGTGTGAAAATGCAAATCGCGTTGTTCGTGACAGTAACGTCGTTGTGTCTAGGTCGTGCAGCCAATGCGTCAATGGAGAGCACAAGATTCTCGGCTTATATGGTCGGCTACTGGCTCTGGGGCTACTGGCTCGCTAAATGGCTGAAGGTGACGTCGGGCCGTCCGGTTGGAAGCGGAAAACGATGCGATTTAAACTTATCCAACGAATCCTTTACAATTTAAAAGCGTTTAACTTGGCTCTATGCTCTATGTACCAAAAGATTCACTGGGCGCCAAGTTGACACGTACCGACAGCCCTTCGATTGAACCGATAAGTCGATTGTTAAGAAGCTTAGTGAATCTCGCGTAGTGAGCAATTCAGCTTGGTCGCAGAGACCAGAAATTGTGAATATTGAACAATTTATTAAACCGCAAAACGTGGCCGAAAAGCTCAAAACACTAAAGATCAGAAATGTCCATCCGAATCCGATAGTCGTCATTAACTTCAGTCAATCTGAGGCAAAACTTTGCGTTGCTCTCCTCTGGATGACGAACGTTAAAACCACGTTGATTTTTAAATTCAAATTCGAAATATTCCGCGATTTTCCCTAAAGTTTCCTTTGAGATTTTCGCATTAATTTCACGTTTCTCGAGGACATAACACTTTGGTGCTTTCCATGCCTTGTGCGCGCCTTCAATAACTTCGAAGGGTACGTGATACGAATCATCGCTCATACACAGCTTCTCAAACCGGGGTCTCGTCACGAAAACGACCAATTCTTTGTCAAATGCTCCTTCTTTAAATTTCACACCGGAAACCTCCAGTTCCCTCAGGTAGTTTGAGAGCAGCTGGCGCCGAAGGAAGTTGACCAACTCAGGCGTCGCTCGCTCCCTTGGATATCGTCCTCCCCACCAGACCTTTGCGAATCGAGTTCCCATCAGGTCGAGCACCTCGTGTTCGTAGAAAACGTCGTAAAAATAGATAAAGTCGAAAAGTTTTGGAGCTACCGCCGTCAGTCGGTCCAGACCAAAGAATTCTTGAATATAACTACAACAAATGAATCGGTTTTGAGCTTCTTCGAGCGAAATGTCTGTTTTGTCTATGCACCCTGTGGCGGGATTGTATGCTATTGAACGCAACACGAAAATAATGTGTGTCGTGCAAGCGCTCAGTTCGCGGGCAAATTCTCCCCAAGATCCCTCGATTTTAGCAATGTTCTGGAGCTCATGGTAGGTTCTCTTCCGCATTTCTTCTCCAGAATCGACGACGTCGTAGACGACTTCGTTTGGTAAATTGGCGAAATCGTTCGGCAGAGATGTTCGTGGAGAGGGGCGGAACCAGGCAATCGTCTCCTGAACTGCACAGAGCAAGTCTTGATTAAGACGACCTAGAGCGTCAAAAACGTTTTGCAGGAGACCGGAAGTTTCGATGTCGTTTTGTGCCATTTTGAAGTAAAATGCAAGCTTGATTTTCATGTCCTTAAATAGAGTTTTGTGCATCGCTTCTGTTTTACGCCTTTGTAGGTTGATTGTAGATTGTTCCCTCGCTCGTTCTCAATTGAACACCACATCTCAACACTCATGAGTCATTCAGTCTGCTCTGTTTACACCGTCTGGACTGTAAGGTGATTCCTGTACTGTCTCCGTCAAACCTTATCGGAAGTCCCGGAACCAACGGGAACTCCAAAGTTCAGAAACAGAGCCGCAGAGACTAAAGACCTCTACCGTAGCTCACCACAGGACAAGCCTGAATACAAGGCACCTCACACAAAAAATGACACTTGTCACGCGGTGAAGCCCTTTCGAAAGAGAAATGAATTGAACATTCGTCATCCAGAGTGTAAGAGTCTGAGATTGTCGCCCTCTGTGTAACCCCGTCTGACCCTCTAATTAGCCCTCGTTCTTGTCATAACTGTCCTTTGTCTCAGTAAATTCTTTGGTGTCGTCATCGCATTCCAATGGGGGTCCTCGCGGGGACCTTTACTGAGACAAAAGGACAGTTATGACAAGAACGAGGGCGAAATGTACGGAGCGAGGAGTGATCAGAACTGGTTGGAAATGAACATTTCTGATTTTTAGTTGTTTTCTGTTTTCTGTTTTGTACGTTTCGAAGTTAAATAAAGTGTTGGAATGTTGCGCTGCGCATCTGGTCTTCTGGTCGTCAGCTTCTAACTGAATTCTAGTTCCGTTCGGCTTTCGACTCGATGAGATAGGACAATTTAAAGTCTCGTTCTTTGTGACAGGACTTTTGCTCGGACGACTTTACTGCAAAATTTTTAAAGTTTTGAAGTTGCTTTTGTATTTGACAGTATTTGACCTCAGTGCGCCTTGAGCCCTGAGTAAGCGTTAAGGATCACATTTTCGAGCAATCCGTGTTATTCGTACGTCGTGTTGTTCGGAAGCAGGCTTTGAACTGAGGCTGAGGCTTAGGCTTGGGAGCTGAAGAGAGTCCCGAAGAAGAACATCCCATCGCCAACTCCTCCTCCTCCTGCAGTGCCAGCTCCACCGGAAAGTGATGATAGCCTCGACTTCGCCGACTACGGCAAATCCGACAGACCGCCACTTCATCTACGCAATAGGACAGAAACCCGTCTCGCAATACTCGGTGTGATGCTTTTTCTGTTTCAGTCTTACTTATCAATGACCTATCAATGACTTATCCTGGTCTAATTGTATTGATTCTTCATAATTTCCTGTTACCCCATGAGCTACAAGACTTAAGTCGCAACGGAGGTTTACCAGAACTTTGAACGGTCCTGGCGCGGTCGGCCTGAGGCGCGGTCCTGGCGCGGTCAGCCTGAGCTCGCGACCTCAAATTGGTCTCAAACGGAAACAAAAATTCATGATTTCCTGGTCGACTTTGACTTAGAAATTCCGACGCGCGTCGACAAGCCCCGATTTGCCACAATTATGTGTTTCCTGAGTCGATCTAGACCAATTCGAGCTGGTGAGGACGGCTCATACTATCAGAATCAAGCAAACGAGCCGGTAATAACCATAAAAAAACTGGCGTGACCAAAGCTGCTTTCGAGAGGCACTGTTGGCTGCGTTCGTCTGTGATGGAATGTCGTTATTGTCATTACATTAGTTCCAAATCTGTCTAGACTGGATTTCAGACCTACACCATCCATTCTCCACTGATATTGCCGTTCTGCATTCGAAAATGAATGTGATTTGACGACGAACATTGATTTCCCGCTTTTTCCGGCTCATTTCCAGCGACACAGTGAACAGAGCACAGCGATTTGGGCGCTAAAGTGAACAATGAAATCAGCAGTTTCGTCAGGGAAAATGAAAAGATACGGTAACTGCGAATAAATAGTGCGAATGCCGCTACCGCAGTTTGGAAGAAGCGATGCATAAAGCGAAACAAAATGTATTTAAACACGCGGAACCATAATCTGAAACCTGCATTTCACTGCAAAATGGACCGCGGTGAAGAAATCTCCGGCTTCGTGCGCAAACTCTCTGATGCGATGAGTCGCCCTCATCAAGAATTGCTCGATGCGGTTCAAGAGACGCTTGATTGGCTCCGAGCCTCTCCGGACTACCGTAACTACATTGAAGCGACTGTGCCGGGCGACTTTTCTCTTTTCCCAAACGAGATCATCCACGACGTCGTCGATTCCCACGGAAAGGAAAGGAGCAGAGCCTACTACGAACTCCAAAAACTCGTGAAAATCGAGGGTTCTTGGGGAGAGTTTGCCCGCGAATTGAGCGCATGCACTATGCAAGATTATGACGGCGGAAACGTGATTTTCCTCTCAAGAGAATACGATTGCGCTGCAGGATCTTCATGCAAAAAGGAAATTCCGTTCGAGGAAGCTGTAAACCGAGACATTTGTGATTTGATTCAAGATCGTTTTGAATTGGACCGACTGACGGCGATCGCTCCAAAACTCTACGATGACATCTATTTCAGCAAGTTACCGGACACGCATTGCAAGGCGCTCGACCTAATGGGAACGCGATTCTCAACAATCACGTGGAGAGGAGGAGATTCGGAGAAGGCAGCGACGCCTGAGTTGGTCAACTTCCTGCGACGACAGCTGCGCTCAAAATACCTGAGAAATCTGGAAGTTTCCGGTGTGAAATTTGAAGATGGAGCGTTTGACAAAGAATTGGTCGTTTTCGTGACGAGACCCTGGTTTGAGATGCTGTGGATGCGAGTTGCTTTGTGTCACGTTCCATTCAAAGTCATCGAAAGCTCGCACAAGGCTTGGGAAGCACCGAAATGTTATCTGTTCAAGAAACGAGTAATTAAAGCGCCGATCTCAAAGGAAACTTTAGGGAAACTGGAGAACTATTTTGAGAAGAAATTTGAATTTGAAGATGAAGCTTCAGAGCGTGAATTGAAAGTTTGTCATCCAGAAGAGAGCAACGTCAACTTTTGTCTCAGAGTGGGTGAATTTAATGATTGTTATCGGATGTGGATGGTGATTTCTGATTTTTAGGAGTTTTGTGCGTCGGTCACTTTTTGTGGTTAAATAAATTGTGGGAATGTTACGGTGCGCATCTTCAGGAGCCAAGTCAACTTCAGGAGCCAAGGGAAGCGATGCGGCTCCCACAACGTACTGGATGCGACCTCACACATCGCTGTGGTAATTCTATATATGTGGGGCTCGTCCCCGAAATGTCATGTTGTGCAATCCCGATAAACGGTTGTTCTCTACTACGGTTATCCCTTCTCCCAACACGCATCGATAAGACAAGAACTCATCCGCTACACTAACAAAGAGCTTTTGTTTAAAGCTTTTGATGAGATCAACGTAGAGCAGTGTAGTAACAGGATAAGATCGCCTTTGACCATTGTAGACGGAGCCGATGCTGAAGCGATTCGTTTATTGGTTCAATAGAGGGATCGCCCCAACTCATCCGATGGAGACAACTCATCCCACGATAAGTCACAATTGTTGGCAAAGAACCTTATGCCCAGAATCAATTTGTCGAAATTTTGTTGTTTTTGTTTACTTTCTGAGGCCCAAAATTTCAACGTACAACGTAAAGATTCATCAACGTAGGCCAACAGTGCACAGTGCACTTATAGTCGATTTCTCGCGAGCTTGTGCGCGGGTACTGTAGGAGACTGAACGTTGGTCGCGGCAAGACCGAAAAAAGACAAAACAAACTTGAGAACAAATTTTGTGAAACATGTGTCGAGCGTCGAGCGGCCTTTCCGTGATCCTAAGAAGCTGCAGCCAGGTCGTCGCCTCTACAGTGTCTCACATTGCTGAACACTGGAAAACTTTATTTAACCGTAAAACGTGACCTCAAAACATCTACAAATCACAAATGTCCATGTGCATCCAATACTTACCCCAACAACTATGATCAGACACTTTTAGACAAAAATTTGCGTTGCTCTCCTCTGGATGCCGAATGTTCAGTTCAATTTTCTCTTGTCTCTTTTCAAATTTAAAATTCGTCTGAAAATAATCCCCGAGTTTCGTTAAAGTTTCTTTTGAGATCTCCGATTTAATAACTCGTTTCTTACAGCATTTCGGGGCTTCCCAAGCCTTGTGCGCGCTTTCGATAACTTTGAACGGTAACTTCAAAACATAGCTCATATTCAGCTCCTCAAACCAGGGTCTCGTCACGAAAACGACCAATTCTTTGTCAAACGCTCCGTCTTCAAATTTCATCGTGGAAACCTCCAGTTTTCTCAGGTAGTTTGAGCGCAGTTGCCGCCGGAGGAAGTTGACCAACTCAAGTGTCGCTGGCTTACTGGGAAATTCTCCTTCCCATTTGATTCTTGTGAATTGAGTTCCCATTAGGTCGGGCGCCTTGCAGTGCGTGCCAGGAACCCTATGGAAATGGATGTCGTCGTAGAGCTTTGGAGCCACAGCCGTCAGTCGATCCAAATCAAAATCATCGTCTTTAACAACAGAAGAACAAATGAATCGATTTCGAGCTTCTTCGGTGGGAATTTCTATCTCGTTTGTTGCTCCCGCAGCGGGATCGTATACTCTTGATCTGAACCTCACACGGTCCAATCCTTCGATCCTATTATCTTGCGTGGTGCATGCGCTCAATTCGCGGGCAAACTCACCCCAAGAACCCTCGATTTTCACGAGTTTTTCGAGTTCGTAGTGGGTGTAGCGCCTTTCCCGTCCATGGGAATCGACGACGTCGTAGATGATCTCGTTCGGGAGGAGGGAAAAGTCGTCGGGCACGGTGGCTTCAATGAATCTTCGGTAATCCGGGGAGGTGCGGAGCCAGTCGACCGTCTCTTGAACAACATTGCGCAATTCCTGATGAGGGCGACTCAGCGCGTCACAGAGTTTGCCCACAAATCCAAAGATTTCTTCCCCGCGGTCCATCTTCGAGTAAAATGCAAGTTTCAGATTGTGTTTTCTCGTGTTTAAATACATTTTATTTCGCTTTTTGCATCGCTTCTTCCAAACTGCGGTAGCGGCATTCGCGTTCCTTGATGAGGGCGACTCATCGCGTCCATCTTCGAGTAAAATGCAAGTTTAAAGTTGGAAATACGTTCTTAAATACAAAAATTCCGATTTGTGGCATCGCTTCTTTCCATCTTTGATACAGTTGGCATCGTTTTAAGGTTGCTGGGCTCTCTGGTATACCTCCGTTGCACCTTAAGTCTTGTAGCTCAAGACTGGAGAAAAAACCGATTTCACCATCGAGGAGGTCGCGAGTGTCGATTTAGCGCGTTTACGAACTTTGAGAAAAATTGCGCCATTTCTGCTGCGCTGAGATCTGCGTGTTAAACGAGAGAGCAGTGGTTGAACATGCCATAGTTGAGCTTTGGCGATGAAACCAGAAAATTCAAACATATTGAACTATTTATTTAACCACAGAACGTGACCGACAATCACAAAACAGATTCGGATTCAGCCGACGTCACAAGAGCACATAGATGCTTTATGGAGTTAATGACGTGGTTTTGGGTTTGGCGGTTGTGGGTTGAACCCTCTAATTCGATCTCTCTCGGTTTGGTCTCTACAGTCAGTCAAACAACCACTTATCACTCTCGTCTCTACTATCAGAAGGTTAGGTGCGTTCAGGGCTTCCGAGTGAACCCAATATCTCAATACCTCAACACTGACTAATTACTTATTACCCAATTAGCTTAATTACCCAATAACTCAATGATCAATCCTCAATTCGCAATAACTCGAGTGCGAGGGACCGGCCTCAAATGTCTCTCGGGTTAGACAGTTGATCGGCTTGAGCCGAAGCCCGTTGTCGATGGCATTCCTTTGGGCGGTTCGTCATTCTTCCGCCAGGCTGCGATGGGTCGTCCACTAGGCAATCGGTTCGCAACAGCTTCGTCGATCGCGTCATCAATCGATGGACACTGAAAGGAGATGATGTCATTGTTGGTCACTGACTGCGCGTTGCTCTTGATGAGATTGCGGTTGTTACCGAAACTTACTGTGACGATGGGGAGGGTTCCTAAGAACTGAATGAGGGTCAGAGCCGACCGGAAGTGGGCGTGGCTAGTGCATATAGGTCAATTAAGAGATAAAGCGGGTAAATCAAATCCGTTGACCATTACAACGGCTACAACGGCAATAGCGGGAAGCGGAGCGCAAAATTGGCTTCCGCTTCCCGCTGGCGCTGGCCAAGAGTATGCGTAATACTGTCTGTCTATCTATTTGGAACAATCTTTTTCGAGCTCACACAGATAGATCACACAGATAGATCGAGCTCACACAGATCGTTACGCGTAAAGAGTTTCTTGGAATTTTCGCAAGTTCGGTTTGAAGTTCGAGTATCCAACGAAGGTAGAAGGAGAGCGAATATCCAAAGAAGGCTAAGGAAGGGAAACTTAAGCGGAAGCAGTTTGGTCTTGAAGCGAAAACCCTGATTTGTCTCGAAGCAAAAACCCTGAGCTGAAAAGTCGAGTTGAGACCCTTAAACGTGACGTACAAAATCATCAACTATGTTTTTATAGTGAAGGGGGGAGCATTTCCACAATGAGGCCATAATTGTACGATTTGTAACAAAGAAATGAGCCAATTTAAACCATATGAAGTAACGATAAAGCATGAAATATCGCCGCCAAATCATATTGTTCGGTTAGAAATCCTCGCGCTTCAATCCAGAAAACGACAACATTTTTATGTCGCAGACTGGTCTACGACTGTGGGATGACGCGTGTCTGGTAGTGCCTCAAATATGAGTAATTAAACCTGTATTTACAACAGTAAAACACGCAACAAACAATAACAATCAGGTATAGTGAGGGATACAGGGTATCCTGTGAAGGTCTCGAGACGGGGCTCGGAGAACGGGGATCGCAGAGGGTACGCGTCGAAGGGTTTATTGACAGCAAGCACAGACAACAGACGGGATTAAGTCGGGATACGGAATACGTGTAGCGCTCGAGATCACTGCAGTGGATCAAGAGGGCCGGCCCGGAACTGGTCGGGCGGTCGGCTTATATGCGGTCGGTCGGGGCGCGTCTCGGGGCGCGCCGCTTCACACTAAGCCGCGATCCGGTCCTCGCACTTCGGATCGTGGTTTAGGGATGCGCGCGGGTTAGGTGAGCTGGCGTCGGTTCGCACCTTCGCCTGATCTCCCGCTTGACCGCATGTCCGCCCGGGACCGAACCGTCACACCTCCCACCCAAAGGGCAGGATCGACCCGATCCGATCTGCTGCCTCCCCTCTGTCAGTGGTCCTCACGTAAGGATCTGGGGCTCCTCTGGGGCGATATGGGGTGACAGACATGTTCAATGGTGGTGGCTGGAGAAGTGGGGGAAGGCGTCGTTGTTCGTCTTCTGGTGGTTCATCCTTGTTGGTTGTTCCGAGTGTTTGTAGCCGGTCTTCTTTGAATCTTGTTCGGCGCTGGGCTCCCTGCGGCCTTGGTTCAGAGGACTTGGGACTGTTGTTCTCGCACGTGTCGTAGGATTTCGGTTGTCGCTTCTGTTGGGTTGGTATCCTCCGTGCCGTAGAAGACGTCGACGATTGCGGGCGACGCTGCCGCTATCGAGTACTGGCTAATGCATCCTGCTAGGGCTTCCCGTTTGCCGGGAAGGGTTTTTATCCGGTAGTGCTCGCGTCTTGGTAGACGTCGTGCCCGCTGCAGGTGATGGCCGTTTTCTTTCGCCAGTGCGCTTGCTAGTTTCGTCGTGTTGCCTGATTAGGTGTAGGACTTATGAAGCTAACCCGAATGGACTTAAGCATGAACTTCGGCATTTTGCGTTGAGGGGTCAAAGACAGGTGAATCAGAACCTCAAACTGAGCAAATTGTCTCGACGTAGAGGGCAGGTAACGTGAACTGTGATAGCGGACGGCCTTACAAAGGACTTACGTTGTGCCTGATTAGGATTTAGGACTTATAATGCTGGCCAATAGTGCACGAATAGTAGATAATGTTGTACTGGACTCAAGGAGCTTTCCGGAGAAGGCCGATAATACGCGGATGATATAATGAAGTTGTAACGGTACTCAGGGAGCGATCCGGGGATCACCAATAGGAACGCGAATAAGCACGATAAAGTTGGAAGCAAGAGCAGCAATCCGGAGATTACTAATAACGACAGGAGTCGAGAGTGCCGCACGATCGGACTCTGTTTACTCAGCTTTGTGTCGTTGTAGGTGTTGCGTGCAGCAATTCCTAGTCGAGCGCAGCTGTTATTACCGAACGTGATTTTGTGATGTGTGAAATCTAACGTCATATGGGGCATGCGCGCCAACACGTCGGTACCGATGAGCGCATCGTAGATCGTGTTGTGACCCAAATGATGTGTGTCCGCTACGTGGATCGTGGTGTGAACGGATGCGTTTGCGACGGTTACTGTTGCATCAAAGGAACCTACAAGCTTAAGGTGGTTCCCTGGAGATTCCGACGGGCTCGCAGCTCGGCGGCGTGAGGTCGCGTGTTGATAATCCGAACATTGGTAAGCGGGCCAGTGGAATTAGCGTCAGATGAGATCCCGTGTCAATAAGAAATGTCATATGATGGCCGTTGATGTGGCCACCGGCCACGGTTGTGGGCGCGGCTTGAGCCACCATATTGATCTCTAGCTCGGGGTTGTCAAAGTCAGGATACGCTAATTTGGCTAAGCGTTGGTTTTGCTTTTTGAGGGCATCAATCTGATTGCTCATGCGCTCGAAAACCTCACTCTGCGCGAATGCATTTACACTGTTTACCTGTTGCGAGTAGTGTGAAGAGGTCGTAGCGTCCGTCGGTGCGAGGCGGTGGCGGTAGGTGTCTTCGGCTTGACCTGCGCGTGGCCACAATGGTTGCACACTTGTCTTCCTTCGCCGTAGCGATCGTACAAGTAGCGATCGTCGGTAACATGCTGGTTGAATCGGCTCCGATTGTTCTGTTGGTCGCGGACACTCCCGTGATTTAGCTGCATTTCAAGCTCGCGTATTTGACTAGTTAGCTCTTCGAGCTGTAGTTGGATCTTTCCTTCGCGGTTGTGAGCTGCTCGCGTGAAGTGAACCTCGGGTGCCTCGCTTGCGTCAAGCGATTCTACCTGCTGCGCTTTGCAGAGTGCTTCGTCGAAGGTTGCGGGGTCACTCAGTTTAACTGCGCGGGCCAGGTCTCCTGGGGCTAAGCGATCGAGGAACTCGTCGAGCAGGCGATTCTCGAACGCCGAGGCTGGTTGTCCATTCATGGTTGAACGAACGAGCGGGCGCAGCCTGTTTGCAAATTCTATCACTGATTCGCCGGGCCCTTGCGGCAGCGTGCTAGCGTCTGTCTCGCTACATTGCGCAATTTGGGTGACTCGAAAAAACTTAGCAGTTCCTTTTCGGCTTCGCCAAAGTCCGCTTTGGTTTTTACTGCAAAACCCTCATAAAGCTCGCGTGCCATGCCATCTAGGTAGAAAGGCAAGTTACTTGCCTTTGCTGCGTCCGTCCAACTGTTAAACATCGAAAGGTCCTTGTAGCGACGCAGCCACGATGACAGTGGTGTGCCATCGATCCCATTGAATGGGGCTAGACTGTTGCCTTTGTGAGTACTCCGATGCCTAAAACGTTAACTTGGACCGAGTTCACGGCTGCTAGAGTAAGGGAGGCTTTCTGCGTTGGAGGCAAGAGGGGCGCGTTAGTAACTTGGCGCGGAGCAGACGCCGCGGGTTTCGCGATTGCAGTGGCCGTAGGCTCCTGCGCAGGCTGCGTGCAGACATGGTCTTGACTCGCTGACATTTCACTTTTTATCGCAGCGAGCTCGGCGGTCAGCGCGGGCATGTTGCGGCTGATTATTTCCTCAAGCTTCGCGCATCGGCGCTCTAAGGCTTGTATTAACTGGGCCGTGATCTGATTGGCCGAGATTACTGATTGATCGAACAATTTCGCGCTCGTCGCGTTTCTCTCGACGCGGATCGCTTTCGCGTTGACATAGTTTTGTTTCTGGTACTCAGGTTTTGCTCCGGGGAACAAAGATATCACGTCTCGAATAAGGTTCGCGACTTGATAAAAGGGTTTTTTTTTTCGGGGTTTTATTAGATTTTATAGTTGCAACGAAAGCGCTTGAAAGTGCGCTGGAGAATAGCGCTGAGAGAACTGTGCTCTTGGATGGCGCTTGAATGCGCTTGAAATGGGTTCTGAGACCTCTGCGCTGCGCTTGAAAATACACGTGTACACGGAAATGCGCTGAATTGATCAATTGAAACTCAAGCCTCTCTTTGGGCGAGTGGGTACCGCTGCGCTGAATCGAAGGGCGCTAACAAAGCGCTTGTAACGTTAAGCTCGCGTAAATACGCTCCAATTATCAAACGTGCTGCGCGGTGGAAGGCTGCTGGCTTCCCTGAGGCGATGGATCTTAGAAGCTGCTACCAGTGAGGGATACAGGGTATCCTGTGAAGGTCTCGAGACGGGGCTCGGAGAACGGGGATCGCAGAGGGTACGCGTCGAAGGGTTTATTGACAGCAAGCACAGACAACAGACGGGATTAAGTCGGGATACGGAATACGTGTAGCGCTCGAGATCACTGCAGTGGATCAAGAGGGCCGGCCCGGAACTGGTCGGGCGGTCGGCTTATATGCGGTCGGTCGGGGCGCGTCTCGGGGCGCGCCGCTTCACACTAAGCCGCGATCCGGTCCTCGCACTTCGGATCGTGGTTTAGGGATGCGCGCGGGTTAGGTGAGCTGGCGTCGGTTCGCACCTTCGCCTGATCTCCCGCTTGACCGCATGTCCGCCCGGGACCGAACCGTCACAGTATTACGAAACACTGGTCGATTAGCTGCTCGCCAATCGACATCGGCCTAATGATACTCAGCATGAGCATCACCTCAGGGTGATCGTGTCTGGACCAACATCAAGTATGACATTCGAATGTCACTAGCTAACTTTTCGGTTAGGAATCCTCGCGCTTCAATCCAGAAAACGACAACATAAAATAACTTTCATCGGGCTTGGTTAACGATTCTAGCTCCATTTTCGCTGACTTGAGAGAAGGATGAATTCCCTTCACAGTGAGTTCAAAATCAGCTTCGCTGCAATCAAGATGCGTCTCGTCCGTGAAGAATTCTTTGAGTTTCACGTAGGTTTCTTGGGAAACGGAGCCATTAATCTCCTGACTGTCGACTTCAAACTGCTTTCTTGAATTCCAGTTCTCGTACGCTCCTTTGATCGCTTCGTATGGTAGTTTGTATTCTTTGTTGACCGCATCTAAGGCGTATCCTCCGGTTAGTTCTAAACGTTCGAAAAGTGGTCTTTTAACAAATTCTACCAAAAGTTTGTCCAATTCTCCATTCTTGAAGCCCAGAGCGCAAATTTCCAGCTCTCTGAGGTGTTTGGACCGGAGTTGGCGCTTCAGAAATTCCACTACATGTGGCGTCAGAGGGGAGTCGACTTCCCACGTTACGCTTGAAAATCGATTTCCGATTCGCGTTAAAATGTGGCTGGGGACGTCCGGAACGTTCCGGAAAACAATGGTTTCGTAAAGATTCGGGGCTAGAGCATTCAGCTCTTCGAGAACCACGCATTTGTGAATGACTGAATGATTAATGTAGTGCTTTCAATAGTTTTCCAAATCGGCTTCTGGTGATTCTGATGCGTGGAAGCTGAGCGACAGGTGTGACGTGACTTCCTCGACGGTCTTCCGTCCGAATTTGCCCCAAACGCCTGCGAGGTTCACAAGATCTTTTAGATCGGATTCTGTTTCCGATCGCTTGTCCGCAGCGACAGCGACAACGTCGTGGATGATCTCGTCGGAGGCCGTGAAGGAAGCGGTCGTTCAGAAGATTGCTGCACCAAAGGATGAGGAAACGCGCGGAGAGGTGGAGTGCATGGAAGAGCAGCAGGATGAAGAAGAAGAGGCTGCAACGCCTAAGCCACAGAAGAAGACCCCCTATCGTCGGTCAACTCGTATTAGTACTCAAAGTGCATCGAGTGAACCGGAAAAACTAGCCAAGAACGGCTTGTCTGCGCCGTCAACAAGCGGTGAGGAGTGAGAGACCGCAGCTGCAACGCCCAAACCAAAGAAGGCAACTCGCGCTGAGGAAGAATAGCGAGTAGCGTGGATTGTAGTGCTTCATAATGTTGCTGTATTTCAGTGAAATCCCTAAACCAAAGCGTGGCCGACCTCCCAAGCCAAAGAATCCGAAGAAAAATCCTTGTTTTGTGAACTCGTCGTGAGTTCGTTGGATTAAATGTGGTTTTTATTGTTACGTTGTTTGCGTTGTTAACGTGCTGGGTCGTGGTGGGCGAAGAATCTTCGCGTATCGAACATTAATAATATGACGTTCATCCATTTTCTTTTGTCAATTCCATGCGGGAGCCCGGCAACCATAAAACGATGCCAACTGTATCACAGATTGAAAGAAGCGATGCACAAATCGGTAATTTTTGTATTTAAGAACGTGAATTTCCAACTTTAAACTTGAATTTCACTCGAAGATGGACGCAATGAGTCGCCCTCATCAAGAAATGCGCGATGTCGTTTTCGAGCCGGTCGACTCGCTCCGCGTCTCTTCCAACTACCGTAACTACATAGAAGCGACTGTGCCGGACGACTTTTCCCTCCTCCCGAACGAGATCATCCACGACGTCGTCGATTCCCATGGAGCGAAAAGGAGCTACACCTACTGCGAACTCCGAAAACTCGTTCAAATCGAGAGTTCTTGGGGAGAGTTTGCTCGGGAATTGAGCGCATGCACAACGCAAGAATTTTTTTGCATCAACTGTCAGGTTCCAAAAAAGAGTGTACAATCCGTCTGCGGGAGTAACACGCGAGAAGGAAATCCCCTTTGAAGAAGCTCTAAAACGAGATATTTGTGAGTCTTTCATTGAAAATCATTTTGAATTGGATCGACTGACGGCGGTCGCTCCAAAACTTTACGACGTCATCGATTTCAACGATTTGCCGGTCACTTACTGCAAGGCGCTCGACCTAATGGGAACGCGATTCACATCGATCACGTGGAGAGGAGAAGATCCGAAGAAGCCAGCGACGCCTGAGTTGGTCAACTTCATTCGGCGCCAGCTGCTCTCAAATTGCCTGGGAAAACTGACAGTTTCCGGTGTGAAATTTGAAGATGGCGCGTTTGACAAGGAATTGGTCGTTTTCGTGTCGAGACCTTGGTTTGAGAAGCTGTGTATGAGAGATGCTTGGTGTTACGTACTATTTGAAGGCATCGAAGGCGCGCACAAATCTTGGGAAGCCCCGAAATTCTATGAGCTCAAGAAAAGAGAAATTAATGCGTTTATCTCGAAGGAAACTTTAGGGAAAATCGAGGAAGTTTGAGTTTGAATATGAATTTGAAAATGGTGGTTGAAGTAGTGAATTAAGCATTCCTCATCCAGAGGAGATCACCGCAAATTTTTGCATCAATGTGCAAGAAGTGAATAATCATTATTGGATTCGGATGGAAATTTCTGATCTGATTTTTGTGCTTGTCGGTCACGTCTTGCGGTTAAATAAATTCTTCAATTGTTTGCAATTCACAACGTTCACGTGGAGAGGGACGCATCGAGAGGCCAGCGACGCCTGAGTTGGTCAACTTTCTTTAAACGGCAATTGCAGTCAAACGACTTGAGGGAACTGAAGGTTTCCGATGTGAAATTTGAAGACGGAGCGTTTGACAAAGAATTGGTTGTTTTCGTGGCGAGACCGTGGTTTGAAAGGCTGTATATGGAAAATGCTTGGTGTCGCGTACCGTTTGAAGTCATCGAGGGCGCGCGTAAGGTTTGGGAAGCAACGAAATGCTATCTGTTCAAGAAACGAGTAATCATAGCGCAGATCTCAAAGGAAACTTTTGGGAAGATCGAGAAATATTTCGAGGAAACATTTGAATTTCAAAGTTTTGCCTCAGAGTGGTTGAATTTAATGATTGTTATTGGATTCGGATGGAAATTTCCAATCGGAAATTTCCAATAGTTAATTTGTCCTTTTCGGTTTTTCGGTTTTGCGGTTAATAAAGTGTTGGAATGTTACGCTGCGCATCTGGTCAGCTGCTAACCGAATAAAGCGTTCTATTACCGTAGGACTTATTGATCTTGGATAACTTTTAGTAGTAATACGAGTTGACCGACGAGTCAATTCGGTTAGATTTGGTTAGACTCCACGAGAAACGGACTTTTGAGTCAATGCAATGGAATTGGCAGAATAAAGTGGAAAAAGAAGAACCAATTTACAACAGTATACGGTAGCATTTGTTTTGTCTCATAAAAGGAAAATCCTTCTCTCATTGGGGCGGCAAATGTCTGTCTACTGCAGCTCTCTTTGATCAGATGCTCAGGGAAATCTGTTCCAACAATTTATTTATCCTCAAAACGTGACCAAAAAGCACCAAACGACTAAAGATAAGAAATTTCAATGAAAATCCGATAGTCGTCACACACATCATCCACCCTGAGGTAAAAGATTGCGTTGCTCTCCTCTGGATGACGAATGTCCACTTGATTATCTTCATTTTCAATTCCAAATTCAAATTTCATCTGAAAGTATTCCTCGAGTTTCCCTACGGTTTCTTTTGAGATCTTTGCATCAATTACTCGATTCTCAAACTCAAAGAATTTTGGTGCTTTCCATGCCTTGTGCGCGCCTTCGATGACTTCAAAAGGTAAGCAAAACAAAGCATTTTTCATATCCAGCCAAACAAACCAGGGTCTACCACGAAAACTACCATTTTTTTGTCAAAAGCGCCATCTTCAAGTTTCTCACTGGAAACGTCAAGTTTCCTCAAGTAATTTGACTGCAATTGGCGCCGAAGGAAGTTGACCAACTCAGGCGTTGCTGCCTCCTCCGCATCTCCTCCTCGCCACGTGATCGATGTGAATCGAGTTCCCAGAAGGTCGAGCGCCTTGCAGTGCGTGTCAGGAACCTCGTCGAAATCGATGACGTCGCAAAGTTTTGGAGCGATCGCCATCAGTCGATCCAATTCAAAGCCACGATCAATTAAAGAATTGCAAATGTCCCGGTTTAGAGCTTCTTCGAAGGAAATTTTCTCTTCTTTGACTGATCCCGCAGCCGGATCGTATGCTCTTGAAAGGAAAGACACATTTGCGCACTCTCTATGCGATGTGCATGCGCTCAATTCGCGGGCAAACTCCCCCCAAGGACCCTTGATTTCGTTTTGTTTCGAGCTCGATGTACGCGCTGAGCAAAGAATGAGCTCCATGGGAATCGACGACGTCGTGGATGATCTCGTTGGGTAGGAGGGAAAAGTCGTCCGGCACAGTCGGTTGAGCGGAGATTTCTTCGCCGCGGTCCATTTTGAAGTGAAATGCAAGTTTCAAATTATGGTTTCATCTGTTTCTTTCGCTTTGTGCATCGCTTCTTCTAATGCGATGCATAAAGATCGCTTCTTTGACGACGGCCATACCATAACGGAAGGAAATTCCTGAGATTGCTCCTCGAAAGTCGATTTTCTTGCTTTGGGCTCACAATTGGAAATGAGGGGGGAATGAGCTGATGAGAGCGTCAACATAAATCGATGTTGTTACGGGAAAAATATGAAAATGATATGTTTTTACCAGACTTATGGAGATTTGCCTTAGGCTTAAGTTAAGCCTAAGCTTAGGCTTAGCTATAAAATAAAAGTAAAAGTGGTCGTTCGGGGGAAACGAGCTGATGAAAGCGTCTACATAAATCGATGTTGTTACGGGAAAAATATGAAAACGATATGTTTTTACCAGAGTTATGGAAATTTGCCTTAGGCTTAAGTTAAGCCTAAGCTTAGGCTTAGCTATAAAATAAAAGTAAAAGTGGTCGTTCGGGGGAAACGAGCTGATGAAAGCGTCCACATAAATCGATGTTGTTTCGGGAAAAATATGAAAACGATATGTTTTTACCAGACTTATGGAGATTTGCCTTAGGCTTAAGTTAAGCCTAAGCTTAGGCTTAGCTATAAAATAAAAGTAAAAGTGGTCGTTCGGGGAAACGAGCTGATGAAAGCGTCCACATAAATCGATGTTGTTTCGGGAAAAATATGAAAACGATATGTTTTTACCAGAGTTATGGAGATTTGCCTTAGGCTTAAGTTAAGCCTAAGCTTAGGCTTAGCTATAAAATAAAAGTAAAAGTGGTCGTTCGGGGGAAACGAGCTGATGAAAGCGTCTACATAAATCGATGTTGTTTCGGGAAAAATATGAAAACGATATGTTTTTACCAGACTTATGGAGATTTGCCTTAGGCTTAAGTTAAGCCTAAGCTTAGGCTTAGCTATAAAATAAAAGAAAAGTGGTCGTTCGGGGGAAACGAGCTGATGAAAGCGTCTACATAAATCGATGTTGTTACGGGAAAAATATGAAAACGATATGTTTTTACCAGACTTATGGAGATTTGCCTTAGGCTTAAGTTAAGCCTAAGCTTAGGCTTAGCTATAAAATAAAAGTAAAAGTGGTCGTTCGGGGGAAACGAGCTGATGAAAGCGTCTACATAAATCGATGTTGTTTCGGGAAAAATATGAAAACGATATGTTTTTACCAGACTTATGGAGATTTGCCTTAGGCTTAAGTTAAGCCTAAGCTTAGGCTTAGCTATAAAATAAAAGTAAAAGTGGTCGTTCGGGGGAAACGAGCTGATGAAAGCGTCTACATAAATCGATGTTGTTACGGGAAAAATATGAAAACGATATGTTTTTACCAGACTTATGGAGATTTGCCTTAGGCTTAAGTTAAGCCTAAGCTTAGGCTTAGCTATAAAATAAAAGTAAAAGTGGTCGTTCGGGGGAAACGAGCTGATGAAAGCGTCTACATAAATCGATGTTGTTACGGGAAAAATATGAAAACGATATGTTTTTACCAGACTTATGGAGATTTGCCTTAGGCTTAAGTTAAGCCTAAGCTTAGGCTTAGCTATAAATAAAAAGAAAAGTGGTCGTTCGGGGGAAACGAGCTGATGAAAGCGTCTACATAAATCGATGTTGTTACGGGAAAAATATGAAAACGATATGTTTTTACCAGACTTATGGAGATTTGCCTTAGGCTTAAGTTAAGCCTAAGCTTAGGCTTAGCTATAAAATAAAAGAAAAGTGGTCGTTCGGGGGAAACGAGCTGATGAAAGCGTCTACATAAATCGATGTTGTTACGGGAAAAATATGAAAACGATATGTTTTTACCAGACTTATGGAGATTTGCCTTAGGCTTAAGTTAAGCCTAAGCTTAGGCTTAGCTATAAAATAAAAGTAAAAGTGGTCGTTCGGGGGAAACGAGCTGATGAAAGCGTCTACATAAATCGATGTTGTTACGGGAAAAATATGAAAACGATATGTTTTTACCAGACTTATGGAGATTTGCCTTAGGCTTAAGTTAAGCCTAAGCTTAGGCTTAGCTATAAAATAAAAGAAAAGTGGTCGTTCGGGGGAAACGAGCTGATGAAAGCGTCTACATAAATCGATGTTGTTACGGGAAAAATATGAAAACGATATGTTTTTACCAGACTTATGGAGATTTGCCTTAGGCTTAAGTTAAGCCTAAGCTTAGGCTTAGCTATAAAATAAAAGTAAAAGTGGTCGTTCGGGGGAAACGAGCTGATGAAAGCGTCTACATAAATCGATGTTGTTACGGGAAAAATATGAAAACGATATGTTTTTACCAGACTTATGGAGATTTGCCTTAGGCTTAAGTTAAGCCTAAGCTTAGGCTTAGCTATTAAATAAAAAGAAAAGTGGTCGTTCGGGGGAAACGAGCTGATGAAAGCGTCTACATAAATCGATGTTGTTACGGGAAAAATATGAAAACGATATGTTTTTACCAGACTTATGGAGATTTGCCTTAGGCTTAAGTTAAGCCTAAGCTTAGGCTTAGCTATAAAATAAAAGTAAAAGTGGTCGTTCGGGGGAAACGAGCTGATGAAAGCGTCTACATAAATCGATGTTGTTTCGGGAAAAATATGAAAACGATATGTTTTTACCAGAGTTATGGAAATTTGCCTTAGGCTTAAGTTAAGCCTAAGCTTAGGCTTAGCTATAAAATAAAAGTAAAAGTGGTCGTTCGGGGGAAACGAGCTGATGAAAGCGTCTACATAAATCGATGTTGTTTCGGGAAAAATATGAAAACGATATGTTTTTACCAGACTTATGGAGATTTGCCTTAGGCTTAAGTTAAGCCTAAGCTTAGGCTTAGCTATTAAATAAAAAGAAAAGTGGTCGTTCGGGGGAAACGAGCTGATGAAAGCGTCTACATAAATCGATGTTGTTTCGGGAAAAATATGAAAACGATATGTTTTTACCAGACTTATGGAGATTTGCCTTAGGCTTAAGTTAAGCCTAAGCTTAGGCTTAGCTATTAAATAAAAAGAAAAGTGTTCGTTCGGGGGAAACGAGCTGATGAAAGCGTCTACATAAATCGATGTTGTTTCGGGAAAAATATGAAAACGATATGTTTTTACCAGACTTATGGAGATTTGCCTTAGGCTTAAGTTAAGCCTAAGCTTAGGCTTAGCTATTAAATAAAAAGAAAAGTGGTCGTTCGGGGGAAACGAGCTGATGAAATCGTCTACATAAATCGATGTTGTTTACGGGAAAAATATGAAAACGATATGTTTTTACCAGACTTATGGAGATTTGCCTTAGGCTTAAGTTAAGCCTAAGCTTAGGCTTAGCTATTAAATAAAAAGAAAAGTGGTCGTTCGGGGGAAACGAGCTGATGAAAGCGTCTACATAAATCGATGTTGTTACGGGAAAAATATGAAAACGATATGTTTTTACCAGACTTATGGAGATTTGCCTTAGGCTTAAGTTAAGCCTAAGCTTAGGCTTAGCTATTAAATAAAAAGAAAAGTGTTCGTTCGGGGGAAACGAGCTGATGAAATCGTCTACATAAATCGATGTTGTTACGGGAAAAATATGAAAACGATATGTTTTTACCAGACTTATGGAGATTTGCCTTAGGCTTAAGTTAAGCCTAAGCTTAGGCTTAGCTATTAAATAAAAAGAAAAGTGGTCGTTCGGGGGAAACGAGCTGATGAAAGCGTCTACATAAATCGATGTTGTTACGGGAAAAATATGAAAACGATATGTTTTTACCAGACTTATGGAGATTTGCCTTAGGCTTAAGTTAAGCCTAAGCTTAGGCTTAGCTATAAAATAAAAGTAAAAGTGGTCGTTCGGGGGAAACGAGCTGATGAAATCGTCTACATAAATCGATGTTGTTACGGGAAAAATATGAAAACGATATGTTTTTACCAGAGTTATGGAAATTTGCCTTAGGCTTAAGTTAAGCCTAAGCTTAGGCTTAGCTATAAAATAAAAGTAAAAGTGGTCGTTCGGGGGAAACGAGCTGATGAAATCGTCTACATAAATCGATGTTGTTACGGGAAAAATATGAAAACGATATGTTTTTACCAGACTTATGGAGATTTGCCTTAGGCTTAAGTTAAGCCTAAGCTTAGGCTTAGCTATAAAATAAAAGAAAAGTGGTCGTTCGGGGAAACGAGCTGATGAAAGCGTCTACATAAATCGATGTTGTTACGGGAAAAATATGAAAACGATATGTTTTTACCAGAGTTATGGAAATTTGCCTTAGGCTTAAGTTAAGCCTAAGCTTAGGCTTAGCTATAAAATAAAAGTAAAAGTGGTCGTTCGGGGAAACGAGCTGATGAAAGCGTCTACATAAATCGATGTTGTTACGGGAAAAATATGAAAACGATATGTTTTTACCAGACTTATGGAGATTTGCCTTAGGCTTAAGTTAAGCCTAAGCTTAGGCTTAGCTATAAAATAAAAGTAAAAGTGGTCGTTCGGGGAAACGAGCTGATGAAAGCGTCTACATAAATCGATGTTGTTACGGGAAAAATATGAAAACGATATGTTTTACCAGACTTATGGAGATTTGCCTTAGGCTTAAGTTAAGCCTAAGCTTAGGTTAGCTATAAAATAAA
>MQUG01003991.1:0-11251 GCA_007213375.1 Steinernema feltiae | reverse complement strand
ACCAGGCTGCGGATCATAGTACCAACTGAAGCACTTCCCACGGTGACAGTAAACGAAACCGAATCCTGGTAGAAGAAACAGAATGAAGTGAATTAGCGCGTGAATCCAGGCAAAATCATAAAAATGTAGCTAAACTTGATGCGGAGATGAGTCCACACGAAAGTCAGCATTCTGTTGACCGCCAGAGCGAGTGAGAGTGTCAGGTGCAGCATCCACGCTGACTGCACTGCTGCGCCGGCGATTTTCTCAAGAATCTCGTTGAAATTACTGTTGGCGAAGGTCATGATGGCGCCTAGCAGGAAGAGGCACAAGTGGATTAGGCACGCGAAACACATATTCTTAATGATGAGATATGTGATCGAAGAATACTCTGTGAAGCGCAGAATCGTCTAAATTCATGAATTTAAGCGCGATTATGAGGTGCGACTACTTACTGTGAGCACCAGAAGATTCGGGAAAAACATCGAAAGCGACAGGAAAGCGTAGAGAAACCCACCGATTAGGTTCTCCTGTTGCATGCTTGCGAACTGCAGTATAATAGGATATAGGCCTATTTCAGCATTTTCACATGTTCTCAGACAGGTGCTTTGCCGTTTGACACATGTTGCTGAATTGGAAATCACGCCAGCAACATCAGAATTTGAGGTTTGAGACTTTTATTGAGTTCATTACGACACTGAGATCCGCGTTATCCAACTGTTCGACAACTATCAGTCGTCGAAGCGTTGGCGCGCGAATACGGACGCAGTCCAAGAGCTTCATAGAGGCTTTCTTCATCGGGGAAATCGCTAAATGTCGCATTTGTCAGTTAAATTACAACAACACTCACTGACCATTACGTTCGCTTGTAAAGACCCGCTCGTCTGGAATCGGATAGCGCAACCGATTACCGTAGCGCTCTATGTACATTGCAAACAAGCGCTTCTCCCACGCAGCAGCACTGATGCGCGTGAGCAAACGTTTGGAAATGTCCATGACTAGAGGGATGTACTCGGCGGTGTTCCGTTTAGCTGATCTGTCCAGTTTTCGCAGGTGTGTGAGCACTCCTCCAGCGACTCCCTCGAAGTAATCAGCGAGTTCGCGATTCGAGATCATCCGTCTAGCGAAATGGGTTTCGTCTTCATCCAGCTGAACGTAGTCGGGAATGGCAGGAAAATCCGTGGTTTCAAGATTCTGTCGATCAAAGAACAGCAGATCACTAAAAGTGAAGGTTAGCGCTTGAATTGAAGCTTCAACCTACGGAGCGCCTTTGAGTTGCTCGATGAGCTGACGGATTCCACGAGGAAGAGTCGCGGGACTGACGTTCACATTGTGGATCAGATTTTCGGGAATGCTGAGTACTGATGAAGTCATAGCACCTGCTTCCATCTCGTGCATCGAGCTGATCGTGTAGTACCAGTGCTCGTCACTACAGTTCGCTATCGACCCCTAAAACAAGCGAATCATCAAAAACTACACGCGATTTCCGATTACCCCAGATTTCTCCTCATGCTGCGCGCTAATCATCGAATGGCATACAAGGGTATCGAGCATAATCCTCGCCGAATGGATAGAGTAATCGAATCCGTAGCCGCTCGTTCCGGGAAAGAAGTCCGCCGCAAGGTTCAGATCCAGTTTCGAATTGATCAGATCACCCATGATCAGCGAATCGACAACTTGCTCACGCTTGATCGGCTTCTCCACGTCTTTGAGCCAAATTTTCGATTGAGCAAACTGACTCATACCACCATGAGCGAGGAAATACCCTAAACAAACGTAGATTCGGGTCTAAAATTGAAAGAAACGAACCATCAACAGTGCAACACAACGGCAGTTCATCGAACGCTTCGTTGAATCGTGTATAGAGCCAATCCAAGCCGTACTCCTCGCACTGTTTAGAAAATCGCGAGCTGTAGTTGTTGTCGTACACTTCGTTTGGTCCTCGAAGTACGGTAACGTGGTTGGGAAAACGCAGTTTCAACAGAAAGATGAGGAGGACGGTGCTTAGCGAATCAATCCGTCTGCTCACGTTCGTGCGACGCTTCTCAATGTTCACAAAGTTGCCTAAAAACGCTTGATTAACCAGAAATTCCGGGAACCGTATTTACCAAGGAACACGTAGTACTTATTCGGCGGAAGTCCATAGCGAGCGATGATGGCGACGAGGTCTTCGAAGCTCCCGTTGAGGTCACCAACGACGATGACTCCGTTTCCGTGGATTTTGTAGATATCAACGAGAACCAAATCATTGAGAAAGACTTCTTTGGCGCGATGTACGATCTGGAAAAGTCAAAATGAAAGAAAAACAGAGATCAATGAACGTTCTCACGGTCGCGCCACCTCGCTTCCTGTTCCCTTTCCGTTTTGATGGTCACAAAAAGACACGTGTGCCTGTTTTTATGCAAATTGACATTTTCAGGGCGGAAAGAGATGGTGGAAGGCGCTCTTCATTGTAAACAGCGCTCACCGTGCAATCAACGCACATTCACAGGCCAAACTAATACATATAGAAAACAAGCGTGCATAACCTAGAAAAGCAAGGGAAAAAGCCAAAAAATAAGCGCCCTTTTAAATCTGCTCCTAAAACGCGAAAAGGAGACATAGCAACGAACGACATGATCAAACAAAACCGGAAATTGGACTACTATCGACGAAAATTGTGCAGAAAAACACGGGCAACCCATAAAAACTAGAAAGCCGACCAGAAATCCCGAGAACCCAGCGACAACTGACAACAATGAGTCACAAAAAATTGTTGGTCTCACACCGTACCGAAACAATCGCCAACGCACTAGACACGCACTCGAAGGAGAACGTTCCCCGCCTCCATGCACCTACCGCATTCATCTGAAGCGCACTCAGTGCATCATATACGACGAATCGATCGTCTCGGCCCTTCTCCACATGCTTCAGAAGCTTCTCAATCATCGAATTCAGTTCCTCGTAGACGATGCATCCCGGCTGGCACATGCGCGTGTTTCCGTTCATATTGCACTCACCGCCTAAACATAGCGCACCAGCGATTACAAAACGCGACCAAGATCATCAACCAACCAGTCGAACAACTCGTCGAAGGTCGAATGCAACCGGTCGGCGCGTTGCGCGTACGCCCATGCCTCCACGAATGCTAATTTTGCGCTCGTCTGCCCCGACAGTTCAGTTCAGACTTCAAAGTTCAAACTCATTCGTTTTTGTTTTGTGAGCGGGCGGAGCCGGTCGACTCTTTGCAAGATGTCGATGGCGATGGCGATCGTGGCGTTTGTCATCAGTAAGCATTTGATTGACTGCGCTTCCTTGTCGTTTCTTTTGTGTTGTTCGCTGATCCTGATCTCTCTTTGAAGATCAAACTTGAGAGCAGAGAAACGCTGCGCCAGTAATTTATAAATTTCTTTGTTGTCATGCTTGTCGTTTCAGATGCCGTGGTCTTTGGAGGGATCGCCTCGATTTCATGCACGAAGAAGAATAAGAAGAAGCAATCGCAGTGTCCAGAAGCGAACAACAAAATCCAGAAGCGGCAAACAACGCCGATTCTCTCGACGCCGACGACCGATTCAACCGGCAATTTGCCTACCGTGAGTTCACCAACGCCTCCGCTGAAGATTCCAGAGGAGCGGAAGAAGAAGCAGCCGGCAGAGACGATCAAGTCAGCGGATCCGTTCAGAAGCGGCGAGAGGGCGTCGGGAGAATATGTGACGGGCACGTTCGAAGAGGCAAAGACTCAGAGCTGCCGATCTGCGGTGTTCAGCGCGGAAAATCTGGTGCCCGAGTCGAAGCAGCACTCGAAGCGGAATTCCGTCCGAGGTTTATACGCGCTCGTTGTGCTTCGTTTCTGATTTTTTGCTGATTTTTCAGGAAATGCCCCAGCTGCCAAGCACAGCAATCGATCGCACAGGAGCAAACGGACAAAGTCGATGAAAACTCGTCAAATGGCAAAGGAGGGCGGAAAGAAGACCAGCGCGGAGAGTCTCGGAGTGGGAACGCTGAAGACCGGAGATGAAGAAACTCAAGTCACGGCCAGTGTTATGGTAAGTCCTTATTCTACGCATGCGAGAGATGTACAATGAATTTCGTTCAGATGAACGACAGCGAAGATACGAACGAATTGGTTCCGGATTTGAAGCAAGACGTTGATGTTTCCGATTGTTTGGCTTCGAACAGGGAATAATTTACTTGAGAACCGCATAAAGCACCAGGAATAAAACAGCCAAATCGGCATACAAATGATCCACCCATCCCAGATCGATTCCGCGCCTCTTAAACTGCTCCCTATCTCCGTGCCCCCTCATCACGCGTTCCGCATAGAAGACACCTTCATCCAACGCAGGAATGATCCGATCCATGTACGTATCGTAGAGCCTGTGGATTTTGTTGTCGTATTCGTCGTAGTTGTCCAAGATTGAGTGGATCTCATTGAGGAGGCTCGCCTTGTTGACTGTGAACTTGTTGACAGTCCTCGCAAATCCAATTTCCAACGCCATTCGGGTGTTCATCGCTTGTTCGGCAAAGACGGGCATGTAAAGAACGGGTGTTTTCGAACAGATCGCTTCCTTCATACTGTAATTACAGTCAAACAACGGTTCAAACTGCGCTGTTCTCACCTTTTCAAGCCGCCGTGACTGACGAATAGATGCGTTTTCTCGTGCGAAAGCACATCGAACTGAGGAGCCCACTTGGTGATCATCACATGAGGTCCAACGTTGAATTTCTTCTCTCCACCGTACGTCACAATGATACGGTAATCGGTTAATTCTGCAAAAGCTTCTTCAAATGCGTTCCAGATGTGGGAGGGCGCGTAAGAGAGGTCCAACACGCTTCCAAATGCGACGTACATCGTTCCTTTGGAGTTGGGGTCTTCGATGAACGTGCGATACTCAGCTGGAAGAGGCTTTCGAAGAGCCACAATGAGAGCCGATCAGTTTAAAATCGGTCCCTTCCGGTAGAGGCAACAACGTTCGATCGATCTGCTCCGTAAGATGGAAGGAACTTTCTTTTGTAAACTTTTGAAAGTCAAAGTCGCCGTTTGTGAGTCGCTTCACGTTCTCGAAACCACCCGTCACGGTTACTGTAATGTGCAAACATTGAAATTAGCGTTATTTCGAGCACAACCAACAGTAGTAGCGCATTCCAATGTGCTCGACAACATCGTTGACGAAGCGATTGAGGCGAAGAGTAAAAATCCGGGGATCCCATACGTCGTCGCTGTCAACGGGAACGGGTAAGAACATTCCCATTCTGCTGGAGGAGAATCTGCCTGAAGAGATGGTAAATCAGGATGTAAATTCGCCGCTCACCCAAAGCGTTGTTTATGTAGTTTGTCATGAAAATCATGGACGTCGCGAAGACAATATAGGGAGTGTTCTTCTTCTGCTTCAGATGGTAGGCAATTGCGTTCTGGTGCAATCCGAACAGCTCGTCCATGACGATCAGGTCCCAATGTGTGTTCAGTACTGTGGAGAGCTGAAAAGCGTTTATTAGGCAATGTACTCTCGGCAAGTTTGGCCACAAAACACTCAAACATACGACATTTCCACCTTTCGAATAGCGCAAACTGACCTCTTCCGAATGTTCATCGATAAGTTCACCCACGACCTTATCAGTTTCCGCAAACAGAGCCGGCATTCTGGAGGATTTGGTCTGCATCGTCCAGTATATTCCTTGCGGAGAGCTGACGTCATCTTTCGGAGGAAGATGAATATGGAACACATTGATTCTCGGTCCAAAACTCCTCGGCTTTGCGCTGGAACTCGTATCGAGCACGGTAACGTTGTGGCCTGCCTGTGACAATCTGAAAGCGAAAGAAATCAATCGATTGCAGGCGGTTTTAGCGATTACCTGATGAAGAATGGCTTCATGCTATTGATATGACTAGAGAAATCATGAGCAAATGTGATCAATACATTACCAGATAGAACAGGCAGCGCGAATACGCTCAAACAGAGCAGATATGCAAGCATAATGGCAGTGTTTTGTGTGTTAGACGAGTGAAAACATGAAAATAGCGACGGGAAGTTGCTTGTTGGAGAGCGGAACTGGTCGATCGAAAGGTCTCGACAACAACACTGAAATTACAACCGGTCTTTCGATCGCGAGTGCAAACAGAAGAGTACAGCTGCAGTCTTATCACTGCGGCGTCGTTCAATTGACGCCGAATCAGGTCACGGAAACCAGCAAAGTGCGAAAAGTCAAAAAGTAATGTGTGAACTCGTTTTTTAAAATTGCGTTTGAACTTGGAATGTGCCGGCATGGAGCTGGAGACGATACATATCACTGGAAGGAATTTGATGAAAAAACTGCAAATTTTGTGGATTTCTGTCTCCATCAGATTTTCGTTTTCGCTGGTCTCGAAGCGATTGGATTGCGGTCGAATGAGCTCTATACGGTCGTTCACTAAATTTGAAATTGGAAATTGCCGTTTGGATTTATGAAATTCGGTGCGATTTGGTGATTCTGTCGAGTGTTTGTTTGTCGTTCGTGTTTTTCTTAGTTTGATTGACGCAAATTTTTTTGTTTTTTTGCGACGAAGAAAATAAATCTGCGGGCGTGCGCCATATGCACTGTACAAATTTTGGCTTTCGAACCTCTGTTTTTTGTTTTGTTCATCGAGTTTTTTCTAATTTTTGTTAGTTCATTGGACGTCATCGATGGAAACCTTTTTTCTCCAGTTGATTATGCTTGCTCTATGATTTGCGCTTCTGATGTTGAATTGTGAGCACCGTACGTGACCCGAAATATTAATCATTTCTTTTGAAAAGCTGTTTTCAACTATTTTTTTAAAGCTAACAATGGATCCATACGAAGCAACAACTCCTTCAGCGCATGGTCCCACATCGGAGAGGGCAGAACCGGCCTACTCGTGGTATAAGCCCATTGCTGAGGTTTGTGTCATGTGTTTTCTACTTCTCCAACTTGATTCTCTTTCAGACTAGGCAACTGATTAATCAAGTCAGCGATGGCCTCAACCAGACGATGATTGGAGCCGTGCAAGAAAAGTACTTGCCTTGTTTATTCTTCTTATTCTTCCAATTTTTTGTTTACAGGTTGGACGAAATATCCTTCCTTCATCATGAACTAGCGCTTGATGAGGATGCGGAGCAACGAATTCACGCAAATATCGAAGAATTGAAGAAACAGGTGGCAGTGCTACAGGACCAAAAGCGCGAGCTCGAAGCCGAGCTTGCCGCAAGAGATGACATGAAAACGCTCATCGAAGACTCCCACGCCAAGCTCTTGGCTGACATTTCCAGCGAATTTCAAAAGTCGAAGGAAGAGGTTAGTTTAGTAAATATTTTTCGTTTTGAAAGAAACTCGTTTCAGTTCCAATGCATGTGCAAAGAGAGCCGTGCCACAGCGGAGGCGGCGCGTCGTGAGCTAGCCTCTTTCAAGGTTCGGTACGGAATGATCACGAAGGGCGCTGCGAAGAAGGAGGTGGGGGACAACAAGTTCACGCCACCGTCATGCCTATTCACCACCGCTCAAGTCAGACAAATCAAAGCGTGGATCGCCGATACTGAATGCACCACAGACGCCGTGAAATAATTTGATCATGTTGTGATATAAACTGTTGAATACATCTAGTTACTGGATTGAAGGATATCCGTATGTTTTCAGGGATTCTTCGTTGACACACCCGAGCACTCTGGACAGAACCACTCCTTGTCAGGTTCGGGAGCAGTAGTCATGCCGATGCAACCGAAATGATACCACTCGAAGCGGCATTTATCATTGTCGCACTTGACCATCATTCCAAAAGACGTCTAAATAAGCACATTAAGAAGACAAGAAGAACAAAGCTCAGGACAAACCTGGCGGCAGTGACAGAATATTGGATCCAGCGACAGTATCTACTTGTTCAATGCGTGGGATAATGGCTGACGGATTCACGCGCAAATGTTTTTCGAGATCTCGCTCCAACTCGTCAGTGGACGGCACAATCTGAGTGTTCTTTCGAATCATGTGATCATAGGCTCGATCGTTTTTGCGCTTCGGCGCACCGATTGGACTACTCATTCCGGCCTCAGAGTCTGGAAAACAAAATCCCCATAAAAAACGCGAAGCAATCATAAGCACTCACAGCGAGCAAGGTTATCGATATACGTGTGCATCTGACGTCGGGTACTGGAACCATACTCCTCAAAGTACTTGTCAACGTTGGCGATTGAATCGTCGATCTCCGCGTACAGTTCATCGGCCAACGTTGTGGTCGTCTCTCGGAGCTTCGCGGCCTCGTGTAGCATGAGCTGAAAACATTGGTAAATAGAACCAGTCATTGGAGCAACTGCACCTTACCCGGACTTTCTGTATCTCCTCTTGGTCTTCGCCCTCCCGGAATGTACCGTTGTTCCGCTTTGCCGCCAGCATTGTCAAGAGGGATTGCCAACATTCGTCAGCTTTGGTCTCTTGCTCGTCGGCCTTCTTGCAAAACTCGTTGAGTTTATCAATCTTGGCGTTGAAGCGGGGAGGCAAGTCGTGCATGACAGCGCGTATCTTCTCCATTTTACAATTTCTCTGAAAAACAGCTATAACAGAAGACAAAAATGACAAAAAAAACAAAACGAAAAACAGACTAAGTTTTAAGCACTTGTGAAAAACGCATGGAGCTACTGGAGCATAATTTTAGGTTGCGAGTTCCACTCACCGCCTCGTTAATTCCGTTCGAGATCGGACCTCAATTGAAAAAGAGTTTGAACGTTCGTCCGGGCGCGCGGACGAACGTGGTCGTCTCCATTCGGTGCGAGAGTCATTCAAACCAATTCAGGAAGCGTTCAGCGGAGATGCCTCAAGCTTTTTGCCTAAAGCTGATCGAATTGAAAGCCCCGGACTTTTCAGTTCGCTGATTATTGCTCGCTTGGAGGTTTTGGAGGTTTACGCTAGTGTTTTCGGCCATTTGTCACTGATGCCAACCGTCGCTGTTCTTGTTTTTAAATGTTTTTTACCATGTCCCTCTATGTGAATCATTCCTTTTCTCGGAAAAGGTCAACGCAACGGTTTTTTGGTCGCTCCGGCTACATTTAGAGCTTTGGCGTCGTTCATTTGTAGTTTGAAACGGAGGTGTTATTGAGACATGTGAAAGATATCCGAATGTGTGAACTTTACAATATTTCAAAAATTGGCGGTAAAACATGATTTCAAAGTCAAAAACAAACAGACTGCATTTGACGTTGCTTCTCGCTGCTTTACGATTGTAATTGCGAAATAGCGAAATGCTCAGTTTCCTCTTCCATCTCTTGTAGTTCTACAATTTCAGAGGCTCACGACGATGTCGTCGTCAAAGTATCCAACTGACGGCTTCGGCAAGCAAAGCTCGTCGAATGCAAATAGCAGAAATGAGCAGCGCCGTTCGATGGTCACGTCGACGCCTGTCAGTAAACGATACTCGACTCAGCGCTTAGTTCAGAAGCCGCTACTTTCGCCTATATGTTCGGTAAGCTCTCACGCACCACAGGAATTCGAAATGCTGACTTTTGATTATTTAGAACAACGAAGGCACGAACGAAAATATCGACATGACGATGTCCGAGTACCAATATGACGGCGATACTTCACGAGATCTCTTCGCGAACGATACGCCTCCAGTTGGTCAAGTCGTTGAAAACAAACAGAAGCCTGAAGCAACAGCAGGAGCAGCAGGCGACGATTCGGATGATGTAGTTGCTGACAGTATTGTCGAAGACAGTATGGACGAAGTTTTTGGTAGCTTTGCCAATGCATCTATTCGTGAAGGTTAGCTTACAACCTTTGCCATAAGTAAAATTCTCGAATTTAGATGACAACGATGACGATAGCGTTGATGAAGATCGTCCCAAGGCTACTCTAAATCGTTGTCGTAGTCCTCTGGTCACCGCCGGTGCTGACGGTAAATCCTCTATGCCTTCTCCTGCCATGTGTCGCTCGAACGCGAATTACACTCCGAAGACAATGCACGAACGGCTGATGCGAAAGAAAATCTCCGAAAAGCATGCGGAGTCTGTTGATGACCGGGGAAGAACCGGTCGTTATAGTAAGGATTCAGCCGAAAAAGACACTCGCAGTAATGACAAGCGAATGTTGATTGCTTCACCCATCAATTTCGTTAAGAAAAAGAAGGTATGTTTTGCCATCTTCTAAACTATTGCTTAATGCTTTTGCAGTTCGAGGACGTCCAGAATGATCATAATGACACAGCTTCGATGAAAAGCTTTGTTGGATCGTGCGATGAGGAGGGAAGCGACAAGCAGATTGACTCGTTGGCCAAGTCAGAGTCGGAATCTAGCTATAGTTTGAGGTTGTTTGTGCTGTTTGGTCGCATGTAGTTTATAGTTTGCTCTTTAGTAAATCGATGTCGCCTTCCAGCGCGACTGCCCAGGTTCGAATGCGTCGTTCCTCAACCGCATCGAATCGGAAAGGTTCTGAGTCGGCAAAGTATGGATGTTTTGTGTGTGGGGTAAACTAAAAGACTTGTTTAGGACCGCCGATCGCCAGCGCATCGTGGAGTCAGATTCGGATGATGACGGACAGTCTATTTTCGCTGGAAGAAAAAGTTCTTTGAACCTTGACACGTCGAAGTAAGCTAACAATTACCTGAACTGGTTATGAATTCAACATTAATAGAGCGTCGTATCAAACTCCGCGTCGCCGAGTCATCATTGAATCCGATTCTGAGGACGGTGCAGAAGACAGTCCATTTACTCAGCGGTTGAAGAAGGAGCCGAATGTCATCAAGTTGGACAGCGACTCAGACGACCAAGGCAACGATAGCGAGCCTGATCATGACATCGTGCAAGCTAACGACACATTGGATGATACAATCGATTTGAATCCAGTGAGCGAACCTGCTGACCCCGAGTCGGACTCGGAAGCATCGGACAGAACTGCGGACTTGACACCGGAGCCCCTGGACGATTCTCATATTCCTGCTGCCGTTAAAGTGCAGGCCGAGTCTAGCGATGACGAGGTACAGTTGCTCGAGTCTTCGAACGAGCGTATGAGCCACCAGAGTACTCACAACTCCAGCAAGGATGCATCTGCCGTTCAGTCGGAAAGCTTGGACGATAGTATTCAAGTTATTGAAGTCAAACCAGCTGCTGTTGTAAATGAAGATGCGGAGAAAATGCGCGCTGATTACGAAAGTCGTCTGATGTCATTGAATCAGATGAAGAACAGTTCAAGACTTCAAGCTTTGCCGGACAAGGGCGCTCGCATTCTGAGCCAGATTGCAGATATTGAAAGACGATTGGCGCAGTTGCCACCAAAGATTGTGCGCAAGATTGAACCTGTTGTTCCGAAAATGTTTGTT